>VZRR01012528.1:527673-610264 GCA_013398015.1 Oreocharis arfaki
ATTCTGGGAAGTTGTGAAATATGGTGGACAAAACGTTGCTGTGTTACATTGAGATCCAAACAGTGGGTTGTGGTTTGTCTGTAAAGGATGTCCATAAAACTCATGGGGTTTGGGTTTCAGTGTAATTGTAAATAGGTAAAAATGTCTGTGTGTTTGTGTCTGAAACTGAATTCCATGTGGTGATCCTAGGACTGAGAGGGAGGGAGAGGGGATGCAGTCAGGTGCCACTAGTTTTTCCTGACTGAAACCCACTGTAAATTAGGGAATGGTGTGAATTGCAGCCTGGCTGAGGTGTTGGAAATGAATGAAAACTATTGGGATCGGCATCGGCCTCACGTGAATGACTGAATAAATGCAATAAAAGGCTCATAGTCAACACTATTACTTTGTTCATCACTTATTACAGATTTTTTGTTATAAATTTGAGTATTTGAATTATGTAATTTGTAAAATGATGCTGTAGTGGAGACCTTGCTACAACACTATTAAAAAACTTTCCTTTTTGTGAGATGAGGTTTGTAGAATAGTGAGATTCTTTCGTACGTTGAATCTTGATCTGTTCCTGATGGTGGGAATGCTGGGGTGATGTATCTCACTGTAAGCTGGTACATGGCTATTTACATAACATGGCAGTTCTGTAAATTCTTTTGGCTAACTGTAAATATAAATGTTTCATAATAGCTTAGTTGAATTTTTGAGGTACAGCTGTTTGTGTGAGATTAGAAAAAAGTTTATTTCTAAGAACTTGTAAAAAAAAAAAAGTATTTTCAATAAAATTCCCTACCTCACCTCTATTGTGCAGAAATTATCCCATTTTCCTATGTTTAATTTTTCCAACTTCATTAGTAAACACTAAGATCCCCTTTCAGTTGTTGGCAAAACATTGCTAGTTTCCATCAAATCATTCCAATAATGGAATGATGGAAAGGCTGAAGTCTTGTTTCCTTTATTTCCATTACATTGAGCAGGTATTTGGTACATGAAAAGCAAATTCTAGACATTTGGTGCCATCTTAAGCTGCTCCTTCTCTCTACCTTGGGGGCAGAGCCTGTGCACTCTTGTAAGTAACAGTGTGTAGTGCCTGGTCAGGTGTGGTGGTGGAGGGGTTTTTATTATTTTTCTTTTAAGCAGTGAGGGGGGTGGGTGACAGAGCTACACCAAGCATCTTTCTGAGACCTTAGGGGCAAGGGTTCCCAATCCTTGTTTTGCAGGGAAGGTGATTAGACAAATACTTTGTTTGCTTTCTTTATTTGATGTAAATGCACATAAGCATAATCAGTACTAAAAATGTCTTGAGCCTTGGAAGTTATGGCAGACTAGCTAATTAATTCCTCCTTTTTTCTAAAGTGTTTAACTCCCTACACCTTAAAGAGATAAACAGTGCCAGGAGTCTTCTCTCCCATTGCTACTGGACATGACTGTTTCTCTGGCTTCTGAAGTGGATATAGCAAATCCAAATCCAATTTTTAACCTTAAAACTTTCAGTGCTTGGCTGTGATTCCCCTATATTCCTGCACTTGTAATGGCAACATTGGTGTTGCCATAGGTTCAGACGTGTTCTTTGACAGCACCTCTAAAGTTTCTGAGCTGTAGCATGGTGCAGGTCCCTGTGGGAAGGGAAAAGGAGGGGAGTGTGTGTCCCGGAGGCCCGTCCTTGGGAGAGCTCTGGTTCTTTGCCTGTGTGCAAGAACGAGGGGTTTGATAGGAGCAGTGTAGAAGTGGCATCGGTTCCTGCTGAGCTTTGTGGAAAAGCACTAATTTTGAACCCAAATAATCTCAAGAGACTCAAGTTTTTGGGAACCAGGCTCTGCTTCCTTGGAAAGAGGGATAGATGTGTATATTTTTAGATGCAAATTTTTACATCCTATTCCTGGTAGCAGTCCCAAGACCAGTGTAACACAGCTGTGTTGGCCCTTCCCTTCTGAGATGTGAGCCATGGCTCACTTACTGTGTGAAAGAAACACGGGGTACCCCTACAGCCAGACCAGAACAGGGCTGTATCTTCAGCTCCTGATATTTAAGCTCCAAATCTTGAAGAAACCTGCAGTCACAGCACGAGCTTGGCAGCCTGCAGGTATTGTAAAGGGTTCTTACTGGTTTCAGAAAGGAAGGCTGTAGTCTTTAAACCAGCAAGGCTTGCCCTGCTCCAACACGATAAATAATGAAGCAAGTGTGACCCTGCTCTCTGAGTCACTCAGTCTCATGAAAAAAGGGGTTTTCATGATTTCACAGCCTTTCTCCTTGTTACATTGGATGCCTTTAATCAGGCATCTGGATTTTGATGTGGAACTCTCTGATCTCAAGTAAGAAGTATGCAAAGTTAGACTTGTTTCTAGACTGCTCCACCAGACTGGCTCAGCCAAGTGACCCAGGGCTCCCCAGACTAACCCAGGGCTTGGTTTAGCTGGGCTGGGCCCTGGGCTGGGCTGCAGGCACAGCTCTGGTTAAGCTGAAATGCCTTTGTTGCAAGTGCTGGCCTTAAGCTACCACCTCATTCTTGAAGTCTGGTTAAACAAAAATAAAAATATGCTTTCACATTTTGATTAAAAACTCAGGTTCAAGTTTTACAAACCTCTAATGACTACTTTCAGTGTAATTAACTGGATTAACCATGACAAATTGCAAATAACTGGTGACCTTAATATTGGAGAAGTCTAACAGATGTTAGTTTTGCTTATAAGATGTGCATAAGAAGGGGAGTTTGTAATGCTGACCTTTTTTTAATTAATTATATATTTTAGAGCATTCTCCTTCTTTCCCTGCTTATGACTCTCATCTCAGTTTCATTCCATGCTAAATAAACCCTCATATTTACTTTGCAGCTTTGTTGAAGACTCTACCTTACTGTTAATGAGAAGAATTAGCACACATCATGGAATTATGTACATCCCACTGGAGCTCACGTGCCAGGGCTCCTGCCTTTGTTCTGCAAGGTACTTTAACATGAAGATACTTTACCATGATGTTGCTGTGGATGTCTGGCATGAGCACCAACACCAACCAGTATTCCTCATAAAAGGACTCTTAACTGCTTGAACTTTGAATATTACTGTGATGTTAGGATTTCTATTATACTGGCATAATGTTCTGTCATTGTTATGTGACATTATACCTACAGAAACTATTAATAAAGAATTTTGCTAGAAGTACTGATTTCTCTTTGCTTTTATAAAGTTTAGACTTAACTCTCTGAAGTCAGGCTACTGGATGAAAACAAAGTTTGAAAGCTATTTAAGTAACTGTTTAGTACTCTGAGGAAAGTTAGTTTTTTATAAAACTTAGAACTTCCTTCTTTCCCATTTGTAAAACACTGATGTTCACGTTACTGCTGGCACTGAAGTGAGTGTCTTGAATTCTTGAGAGCTCAGCTCTGAACAGTTGTAGGGCTGAGTTTTACTGCTTCTGTTCCTGGAGCCTGGGTGCTCACAAAGGCTAAAGGTTTACCCCATTGTGATAGGAAGAAGTCTTATCAACAAAAGGACAATCTGAATACTAATACCTGCTTTTTTTGCTTTGTTTTATTAATACTTAATAATGCTTTATAGATTTTGTTTAACTTTGTGCAGTTAGTAGTAGCTACCTCTAATTGTAACTATGGCTTTTGCAGTACAGAGGGGCACTGTTCTGTGTCATCCTGTCACAGATAGTGCTCACTCACGTGATCTGAGCAACACTTCAGGTTTTCAGTGAGTATCACCACCTCGTGGGGAAGTAAGGAAGACAGAGCCAGACTCTTCAGTGTTAGCACTGACAGGACAAGGGCCAGTGGGACAATTTGACCTGTAAGACAGTCTTCAAACATAAAATCACTTTTACCATGAGGAGGGGTTACAGACTGGAGCATGTTGCCTGAAGTGGCTCTGGAGTCTCCATCCATAGTAATACTCAAAGCCAATGGGACAAGGGCCTGAGCAACCTGCTTCAGTCAGCCCTGCTCTGAGCAGTGGGGCTGGAGCAGAGCATCTCCAGAGGCTCTGGTCCAGCCCCAACCTTCTGGGACCTGAAAGTGTCCCTAAAATGCACTATTTCATTTAAAAGAGGCAGTCCCATGGTTTAGATTCATTCTCTCTCGTAATTATCACCAGAGTATCTTGTGGAGATACAGGGCCTCAGGAACACAGGACTGATCTATGAATGTAAAAAAGTTATTCACCAGCTAAAAATTGAAACGCCCCCCCAGCTAAATAGAAGGGCCCACCTGAGTGAATAAAAGCCTCAGTACATTTTATGCCAGTAGATGATCTGAAGTTCCTGGGGGATCATCACACTCTTACTCATCTCCAAGTTGGAGTTACCTGCAGAGCTCTCTGCCCATAGCTTGTTTTCCATAGGATTTTACAGACATTCCAGCTTACCTGGCCTGTCGCATGCCAGTGATGGTGACTTTATTTCCCTTTAAGTCTCTCCAAACACAACACAACGTGGCCTTGTGTTCTCAGTGCAGGAGTGCCCACTCCAGTGAGCACAGGCATTGCAGAGCAGGGACTCTTTAATCATTGCTGCCTAATAACAGACTCCTTGTACACAACTGCTCTCCAGTATTTCTGCTGTCACCTTAAAGTCCAGTTCCTTCTGGTCTTTTTTCACAACTGCAAATCTTTTCCATGGACAATGTATACTCATATGGCAAGAGTTTTGAAAAAGTCACTGTCTTGCTTTCACAAAGGGATGGTCCAACAACTGCAGAGCAGAAGGCCGTTCGTGTTGATCTCTGCATTGAAGGTTTCACAGATCAGTACATAAAATCAATATGTATGCCTGTGATGTAATTGTAAAATCTAATTGCAAAATCAGCCTTTTCTAAGTATTATTTCTCCATTCACTGCTCATTTTCAGGTTTCTTTGATAAAGCTGATGGAAAGGAAGGGAGGCTTGAAGGGAAAAGACTGTTGGAATTTATGAATTATAAAACTGAAATATTTTATTATTAAAAAAATCATTACTTATTTCCCTAAATTCCTTGCAAATCTTTGAATAATTGTGCTAATTTGGCTATTTCAGGTGCACCAAAAATGTATTTAAGAAGGGTGATAATTATCTGTTCAAGCCTCTGTCAATCAGGTTGTTCTGCCACCTCCAATCAATGTCATGTGTTTTAAGAAGCCCATGGCTTTGTTTTAAACAAAACAACCACCACAAAAATAATTCTTATAATGGATGTATGCTAGTGGTTTGGGGTTTTATACAGAGAATTTTATGTTTCTAATAAGTATTATGTTTCAAATAAGTATGTATGTCCTGTATATCCTGGCAGTGATAATAGATTTTTTCCACTGCAGAAGACAAGAATTAACTGAAAGCTCTTCCATTCAGAATACTGTCCTTAAAACTTGTCTGGCATAGGCCAAACTCAAACAATACTGGAACAGCAAAGCACAGCACAGAAGTCTATCACACATTTTGTCCAAAACTCAATGGTACCATGTTTCTGCATGAAAGTTCCAGTGAAAGTAAATGATGAGTATAACGCCTACAAAAAGAGAATCTGTGCGGGCTTTTTTATGGCTTTATAGAGAGTAAAGCTCTTTTATATATACTTTTATCTCAAGGCTTTCCTGAAGTGCTGAAAAGCCTCTGCATTTACAATTAAATCATATGAACCATAAGCTAAGCTCCCATGAACCATCTCTAGAATACAGACTCCCAGCATTTTTCCTTCCACTCTCCAGTGCAAAGCCTCCATACCTGGTTAAGCAGGCGTGCACAAACTCCACGGCAGCGCCGGAGAAGCGATCGGGCAGGGCAGGCATCAGCCCCCTGTGGGCCCCGATGTAGAACATGGCTGCCACCCTGCCCATGGAAGCCAGCGGTGGTTTGCCTGTTGCCATCTCAAACACGGTGCAGCCAACGCTCCAGATGTCAGATTTCCTGCCGTAGCCAGACTCGTTTATAACCTCTGGAGCCATCCAGTAGGGAGTGCCATGCACAGACCTGAGCAGCTCGCTGCGGGTGCCGCCGAGGCTGGCCCAGGCCAGGCGCCTGGCACAGCCGAAGTCAATCAGCTTTATCACCCCGTTGGGCATGAGCATCACGTTACTGCCTTTGATGTCTCTGTGGACCACACAGTTGTCATGTAAATATGCAACCCCTTGCAGAATTTGCTTGGTGTATTTACACAGGACAACTTCTGGCAACGGACCGAAGCGATTCAGAATACTGGAAATGGAGCCGCCAGGAACAAACTCCATGAAAATGCTTAAAATGCTCTCTTCCAGGCAAGTTCCTAAGTAAGTTACAATATTGACGTGCTTCAACGTCTTCAAAAGATCAACTTCCTCATGGAACTTCTGATACTCCTTTTCTGTAGTGAGTTGGTCTGATGTGTCCAAAACCACCTGTTTCACAGCTATTAACTGCCCCTGGCTTGTCAGACCGCAGTACACCTACAGTGAAACCAGCACTTATCAAGCAAGACACGAGATGAAACTTGAGTATTTACTTATTTATATATATATGTTTGTGTTTGTCATGTTTCATGCCTCACTGTATAATGCAAAATATTTAACCATTTGTTGAGTAAGACAAGAGCCATTTTTGAGATGAGGTGTAGCTCACTGGCAACCAGCACATCCCGTAACACATTCAGATATTAACTTACCGTGCCATAGGCTCCCTTTCCAAGGACTTCTCCTCTTGTCCACATAATAGGATCTTTGTTAGCTAAACTGCTTCCTGGGAACTTAGTAGATTCATCAAAGTTTAGAAGGTCACTTTCTTCATTCGAAGCCAAAAAGGCTTTATTGTAACTCTGCTTGAAAGATGATTGTCAGTGTGGGGAGGAAGCAGAGAGAAAAAGACAGGCTTCATTTGGTCCTTACATTTTTTATAAGGAGTGATTTTTCTTGGCATGGCTTTGCCTTATGGATTTTTATATACATACATTGCCCAGCTCATTGATACAACTGCAATAGTAGATAAAACGGTAAAAATATTTTCAAGTATACATCACAACAGTGCATAACCAGAAGATTACAGCATGATGTCTTCTTCCACTGACACCAAGACAGAAGGAGAACTTATATATATATATATATATATATATAGGATATATTCTTTTTTTTGGTCTCATAGGTACAGTTTGCTAAGCTGAAGGGTGAATATGGCTATCATCATGCTCCAAGTAACACATGTAACACAGGTCTGACGAAAATAACAGGGCCATGACTTCCCAGGAAGAAGTGCCTGCTTCAGAAAGATGGCAATAATTATCCCATCTAGCCGTGGATCTCCGTGGGAGAAGTGAGAATGGAGCTATAATTGGCCCCTGTGCCTGCAGAAGCACAAGGGAGTGTATCAATACACAGTGAAAGAAATTTCCTTATAAATTTGTAATTTAAATAGACAAAGAGATAAAAGACCAAGGAGAAGCAGTACTGGTAGAGAAACATCTCAGTAGCTGAAGGCACTTAGTTGACCTAGGGGCCAAAATCTGAGCCTTCTGAGCTCGAAGTTTTGATTAAGCATTAATTAAACAGGGTAAGTCTGTCGCATAAACCAAGTATCTGTGTGATACTTGTAGTTCATACCTATAAAAGTATCTGGTTGCACTCAGAGATTCAAGGTAATTGCCCTTTTGGATACACAAAACTATTTGTAGCGTCTTTTCATATTCATTAGCTGTCCAGATCTCCAGCTCTTGCCTTGCCCGAAACCTTTTTATACAAGTCCTTCAATTAAAACATCCTATTCTCTTTATTCACTACAATTTCTCAATTAATATAAGCTTTGGCAGCTATTCCTGTCATGCCTTAGTACCTTCTGGCCTGTGACCTGACATGCAGCCTCTAACAGAGATATAGTCAACTGAGCATGGAAGAATCAGTGGGCAGCTGGCCCAAGGAAAAGAGACTTGATAAATCTCTTTTATAAGCACGTATTTCCCATCTTTCATCCCAACTTGTGTGAAGCATAACTCAAAGGCAAGTTACAAGAAGAAATTAATTTTACCTTCTCTAGAGCACTATTTATTATTGCTCCATCTCCATTCATCATGTTTTCCTCTTCTTCACTCTGCGTGTTTTGCATTTTAGAATATGTATTTTTTGGTCCTGAAGAGTTGATGTCTTTTTCTTCAAGCCTTAACAATTCTTTGGCCAGACAACAAAGCAACTCATCAGTCACATCCTTAGTATCTGACCAGGAGAAAATGTTTTGGCTTGTCTGGAAACTTGGACTTTTGGCATTTTTTGTCCAAATCACTGAAGGCTGAGTCAATTCATTTGCCAAACCACTGTTTTGAGGGGTGTTTGCCCAACTGTGATCTGATATTTTTGTAGGGGGTTGGCATTCCAGTCTATCTGAAAAGGGTAATTCACATTTATTGACAGACTTGGAGTCCTGGTCTGATTCCAGGCCTTTGCCACCATCCATATCCCCCCTGCACTGGGGCACACAGATGTTCTGCTCTGCTGTTACCAGACTGCCACTTGGAGCAACACATTCTCTGCAGTCTTTATCACTCAACTGAAGGAGATCCTGGCTGTAGGCAGCAGCTCTCTGATGGCTGGATTTACCCCGGCGGTCTAACGACTGCTCCAAAGAAACTTCTTTAATAGTTGATAGGTTTGAACTTGAAAAAATTTCCTTTTGCTTAGTTGACTGTGAAAGCTCTTCTAAAAATGTGAGTTGATGATCCGTGTCTCTGTGAAACAATGTTGTGCTACTCGAGGTGTTTGTTTGAAAATTCAAGTCAGAAGTTGTTACATCATCTTGCTCTGTGTTGCAGTCACTCAACTTGGTCCTTCTGTCCTTTGTGATTAAACCTTTCTGCTTTTGTTTAGTGCCAGGCATGGTCTTCTTTGGTTTGGAATGTGTTTTCTTTTGAGCGTTTCTGACTCTGCTGCTCTCTCCCCCTTTACTGCAGGCAGATCTGCAGGTGCATCTCCCTGGTGAAGCAGAATAAACACCTTTATAAAACCTGCCCTCGGGTTGATCGAGGTCTCGCATGCGGGAATAGACAGGAGTTCCAAACATTTCATAAATACCTGGGCCTTGGTCATCTGAATTTATTATTTTGAACATGTCAGTGTATTTTAGATCTACAAAATCTGAAGCAGAAGGTGCACGTGGCAGACAAAGTGGAGTAACACGTTTCTTTAAGACAGCTGAATTTTTGCAACTGCAGGAGCAACTTTGCTTTTTAAGTTTCTGAGCACTCTGAGCAACATCGTCTTTGTCTCGAGAGTTTTTTTTCTGACGCTTCATGGAAATCTCAGCTTTCACTTTTGTCTGTTCCAAAGATGGAAAAATCTGACTCTTGGCATTATATTTTGTGGTAACCTCATCAGAAGCATTTAAGTCTTCAGATACTTTTACCTTGTTATTAATTTTAGATTTTGATGAAAATTTATTCCTATTCATCTTTATTTTATTTTTGTCATTTTCTTTGTGAGCAAGAACATTGAGGCTCTGAGTAACATGAGGAGGCAGGATACAGACACCACACTTTTTTGTGGCAGGTTGTTCAGCAATGTGTGGTTCCCTGGCTGGTTCTTGCTCAGAGAGTGTAACATGAGCAACAGGTACAAGCTCACTTTTATCTTCCGAAGTTGCTTCTGACATTGCTTCTTGCTCTATTTCAGATTCAGAGAGATGGACATAATTTTCTGACTGATTTACAGAGGGAGCTTTAACTTCTACTCTGGGAATTACTGCAACTACAGAATTATCTTCTAAGGCTTGGTAAGCCTCTATCACTTCATTTTTACAGGAAGAGCCTAAACCATGATTGTAAAGCACAAAGTTGGCACTCTCAGCATCTTCATGTGGTTCATAATCCAGTATCATCTCAGTAGCTTTTCCTTCTTCCAGACCAGTGCTACAGCAATTCTCTGCTCTGTTTTGCTTATTGCCTGCTCTTGAGGCATTGCTGTTGCTTGACACTGGAAATGTTGTCCGAGCTGTAAATATGCCACAGTTCACCAGAGCATTGCTTGACCTCAGGTGGGGATGACTCTCATCACAGAACCTGGTGTGGGTCAGAAGATCGATGTTCTCACAAACCACTGGACGCTGGAACTCCACCTGCTCCTTACTCTCAGTGTGGATTGCTACATCAGCTTCTCTCCATTTTAAATGGCTTTGGATTTCTTCCTTCTTGTTGTCGGGGTACTTATCAAAGTTACTCATGCTGAAGTAGTACAGGCCTGTCACTAGAGTGAATTTATCAGAAATTGTGGCCATGATCAATTCTGATGACTGTTCACCATGCCTTTTTAATTGGTTGTCTAACTGATACTGATAAAATTTAGTAACTGGTTTTATAGGGTGAGGAATAGAGTTCATAATATTTAAAATATTTCTGATGTTGCTGCTTTCATTGACAATATCATCCTCTAGAGGAGCAAGATGAATTGTTCTTACAGGCTGACATGTCAGTGGTGGCAAATGAAACTGTAATTTCCATAAAAAAACATTAATAATGTGCTGCACCACAGATACAGGTAAAATCTAATCACTAAGAACCAAGTAGATTAAGAAAAAAATAGAAAATCATTATTCTTTTATATATTCCTATATTAAACCTATTATGAAATGTAATATCAGACTCCCGAGAAAATACATTATTTTTCTCACATTAATTACATCAATTTTCTCACATCCAGAACTATATCTAAGTATTTCTTAGTACAGAAAGTGGGACCTTTTGCTTTAAGGCACAAGTCATTCTCCATGATTTAAAAACAGTAAGTTTTGCCCACATGTTCAAATCCTCTTGTCAGTGATTAACTGTCTTATGGCACCTCACATGTTTGCTACAGGAATTCAAAGGCTCGTCAGTGCCTTCACGTGCCAGAGTTCTTCACTGGCTGTGCACTCTCCCTGAATGAGAGCACCACTCTAATGCTCATATTTAGTCTTTTTATGTAACCCTCAATGTGTGCTGACACCATCATTTATATTCCCAATGGAACTTCAGCTCATGTAAGCAATTTTTCAAAAGGAAAACCAGACCATTATAACAGAATGCTATTGCATCCCTGGAGAAAGCAATTCTAACAAATTATTTATAGACTTTAAGATACATTACATTAAATCAGAACATATAGATCCATAAACCATGTTAAATGGCCACAGACTGAGCTCACAGTTTTAGGTACACTGGAAGACAGCACAGTGCACTCGAGTTTCAGTGAAGTGAAATGGATAAAACCAAAGGCAGATGACACACAAGTCTGTTGGGTCAGGGATGTGTTTTATTATTCCTCTCTTCTTCCTTCTCTTCCCATCACATTAGTTGAAAGGTACCATGTACATTTGAAAGAGTGCAGATCAGAGAAAACTGAGTACCTTGTTTTGGCTATTCAGTTAACAGTGAGATTAATTTTCTGAAAATAGTATTCCTGTTCTTTATTTGACAGGAAATGAATATTTTTATGCAAATGAATGCAATAGAAATAATCACACAGTCATCTGCTCCAAGTGCTCATTTGCATGTCTATATTCAACATCAGTTTGCAACCTGCAGGAAATTTTTATTTGCATTCCAAGGGCAAACCAGGGTTTGAACATGCCAGGAACAGCAATGTGTTGGTTTAAAATTCACAGTTCTGAAGGCTTCATCCAGCCTGCATGGCATTAATATGAATGTTCAGTTTATCCCAAAGGATACACCTCTAGAAACCACCAGAGCCCAAGACATTAAAGGAATCTCACCTCATACATTAAATCTCACTGAGCTCAGAGAAATTATTTTTCTTAAATATTTCCCGCCATTTAAAATGTCTTTGTTTTTTTTCCATAACCCTTTTTATAATCCTGTGTCAGAACTCTTGCTCCTGCTTCTATACTTTTCTTCACTCTTTTCCTGTGAACAGTTGTATTCTGTGGTGGGTTCACTGAAGTTTATATTTGATTCGATGAGTTGAGTCTTTCGTGCAAAAGGCCAGGAAGGCCAAAATCTCTTTTTTCTAAACACAGTATATTTAAAGTGCTGTGAAGCATTGAAATGTAAAATTGTGGGCTTGTTTCTAAGTACAAAAGTTTTGTCTAATCCTATTTACTTTTCACAAAACCTCATGTCAAGTATGTTTAATCCTAAGAGATTATTTTTTACTTGCTAACACAATAAATTTCATCAATCATCTAATATCAAGACTATTTTAGAATTCAGCTTCAATTTTAAATTACCATTTAAAAGAAGTGTTGGGGCTTTTAGAAAACTAGACATCTAATTTGTTTAACATATAAGATGCACATTTTAATTAACTTACTTATTTCTGTTTTAAAAGGTTTTATATACTTTTTAACTTTTCTCTCCTAAAATCCCTGATGTAACATCTGCCTGGCAATTTGTTGATATACATCTGAAGATTTACTGACACACAAATATGAAATAAATGTAAAAAAACTTCACATTCTTTAAAAAAACCCACCTGAGACTAAACAAACTACCTACACTACTTCTGTATTTCTACTTTTAAGATTTTGAAAGAATATAATACTTCTGCCAGTGATGATTTTATATATAATGTCCTCTTACCTCAGATCTCTTGTTCCTGGTTTTTAGCATTGTTACATTTAACCCTTGAAATCAAAACAAATGAAATATTAATTTGATATTCTTAGACTACAATTCACATGTATAAATTAATTTCAAATTGTAGTGTTCAGGGGATCAAGGATCTGTCTGTGGTTGCATGACTGTGCTATAGATCTGCAGAGGAGAAAAAAGTTGTAGGTTGAAATTTGACAATTGAAATATATTTTATCAGTTATGATACCGAACTTCACAATTCCATTTTCTATAGAAAACTATAAAATACTGCAATTTTAAAATATTTTGACACCAATAATAATAAACAAATACTTTTCAATTGTAGATGTTTGCTAACTACAGTACTGCCAGTATGAGGGAGAAAGTGAAAGAGATGTCATCACTCCAAGTACAAAGAATTACACTCCATGTTTGTGGGCTCAGTTCCATTACACAGAGTACCAGGGATGGTTTGTCATCGCTTCTCTTTATCTCCTTCACTCTGCCAACACACACATAATTAAAAAAGAGGGTTGACATGGCTGAAGTCTCTGGGAAGAAGGCAAAAGACATAAAGGCAACTTTAAAGGAAAAGGATTTCTAAGACTTTGCCCTCTAATATGATAACCAATATCTAACTTTATATAAAATTTGTGACTTCTAAAATTGAACTTACTTTGTTGTATTTGTGCTTTTATTATCTGGAAAGCATCTAAATCCATAAATGATCTTGAAACGTTAGACTCTGGGCATGAGGTCGGTAGCAGAAAGCTGAAGTCAAAACCACATGCCCTGTTCTCTTTCTTTGAGAAGAAAGGTAAAGAAGTGTGCTGTCTCCTGGGTAATGCTATCTGATTTTTCCTTGGAAAACATGCCACTTGTTGGTCTGGCCATGCTCTGGATGTTGATGCTATTTCGCTGAAAGGCAAAACAAAACAAAAAACCCAAAATACAGAGCAAAAATAAGTGGAAGGAGTCAGTTCAAACAATCATATGACTGGTGAATAATGTGACCAAGAAGTCTGTAAGGTCCCAGCTGTTTGTAAGATCCCAGAATGCCAAAGTATCTTTTCTTTATTTATCTCTGAAGTTGTGCCTCTCCCTGGAAATAGCTGATTGCAATGCAGAGATTGACTACAAGTGAGAATGAATGACAGTGTTAACCAAGCAACAAGAGGAATGGAAAAACATATTTTTCACCTTCCTCTTTTTGACAAAAATTGATTGCTTCCAGTGTGTAGTTTTTATGAATCATCAGGAGAGTGTGTCAGAGGAATTCTGAAGACCAGATGTGCCTTTGTTACTTACACAATAAGCTATGGCCTGCCTGAAAAAACAGAGGCTGTGTGGACAAGCCTCAGATTTCTGCCACCTGTTTTCTGAAGAATGAAAAACATGGAAAAAGATAAATACTGTGACTGAAAAGAGGTACAGAAGTACAGCCTAAGTCAATCTTAAAGCTGTATGCAAGATAATTGTCCGGGTTTAATAAGTCAAATAACCATATACCATGTTTTTTTTCTCTTGTACCAAATTTGTTCACCTAATGAAGTATCCTGCCTCCAGCAGTGGCCAAAAATTGACACCGGGAAGAGATAAACACTACACAACACAGAGCTGTATATAAGGTCTAGAACTAAGGAAATATTTTCCTTACTCAGACCACTACCTTCTTTGTCCCCATTTGTGCATACCCAAGTGCAAATTAAATAGTGATACTTCTTACCAGGTTTTTCCTAGAGCTTTGTCTGACTGATGCATTTCTTCCATTACATTGTCTGCATGCTGACAAGCAACAACACTTCCACAACCTGTAGCAATATATCAATATTTGCATAAAAGCAGTTTAATTCACTCATCATGAACACATTGCAAATGCAGCTATTTTGGGGCATTAAAATACTATTAGAAAGAAGCACAGGGAAAAACTATCAGGAAAATAAACATGAGCAAGCTACATTTTACTAATTTTTATAATTTATTGAAATGTGAATGCATAATTTTGAATTATTTTTATTTCTTTGGTAAGTTTATTAATACAATGCACTATGAAAGCAAAGTGCATTAAAAAAAAAAATCCAGTTACAGGTCCTATCTCAGGAGAACAGAAATAGAACACAAATACTGACAGAAACTCTACAGAAGTAGAGCATTTAAAAATATGAAAACCAAAACAAATCTCAGGCCTTTACAAAGCTGAAAAGCAACTCTGAGTTTGATTTCATATTTTGTTATGGTTTGTAAGTTTTATCAAATAGCCAGATTTCAAGTTGTTACTGTGCTTTTCCAGCTTCAGATCCACATTTTACACCTTAAACACATAAGCTTTGGGTTAGACTACCTTTTTTGCTTCTCCTCTTATTTTGTTGGTTGTCAGACATACTGTCCTTAAATGTATTAATGCCCAAAAACCTGAAAAGAATATTTTATTAATTGATTTCCAATTCACATATACAAAGCATTAATTTATATTTCATTATTTAAGAAACAAAAGCAAGACAAAACCATTTTAAAAGTACTTGAAAGTATTAAAAATACTGAAATTTAGCATCTAATCCCTTTCCTGTGAATGTACAGAACCAAAGAGCTCAGGAAGTTTTTAGAGCTAAAACCACAATATATGCTACATTAAATTTGACTTGAAATGGCTTTCCCCTTAATTAGAAGACTGTAATGTACCTTTCCCATGACTGATCAGCAATAACTGTGGGAAAGGAGCTGACTGTCACCCTCCTGGCCAATACAGCTGTGTGGGTAATACTGACCCTGCTCAGAGTCCATGCTGTTCTTGGCTGTGGTGAGTGTGCTGGGAGCTGCTCCATAACTATAAAAACATCAACCCTCATTTCCAAGATTAAACTCCAACTCTAGCAATACCATAAGATGATAGTGGCATAAACAACACAGAACAATCCCAAAGTGCAGACTCATAAAGAAGGAATACGAGAGGGTTAAATCAAAGGATTGGGAATTTTGAAATTCTAGAAGGCCAATTATTAAAAGAAAATTAATCCCAGTTAATAGTTTTCATGGATTTGGGAGTCTTCCTGAAAAACATAGTGAACTTCAGTTTTTCAAGTGACAAGAATACGAATTAAAGACAGTGAGATTAGCTATAGAAGTAGCTATAGAAGCCAGCACTCTCGATGTCTCATGCTAAAGGCTAGATAATCCACTAAAATTTTCATCCCATTATGTTCACCCGTTGAGAGTCAGATGGTGAACTTCTACAAACTTTCCTCCTTTTTTTGGATACACAAAATCCCCTTCAAAACAATAACAGAGGATGTTCTGTAAAAAGGCATAAATAAATCGTACCTGGTTCTTCAGCAGCCAAGAGTGAAAGAGACACAGCAACCCAAAGGGAAGTTACAGAGCATTTTCAGCTCGCAGCTGCCTTCCTTTGCTGGCCAGCGAGGAATTCGACAGCAATTACACACACTTCGATTTTATTTTGGGCTGTTTTCCCTGAGCGCGGAGCACGCAGGAGCCATTCCCGAGGCAGGCTCCTCTGCAGGCAGCTCCAGCTACGCGGGGCTGTTGAGTTTACACGGCGTCGCCCAGGTAACCCCCTCACCCCGGGGGGAATTTGGCTCGCAGGAGTTTAATTCAAAGAGCAGCAGTGACCTATGAAAACTAACACAGCCGGAGCTAAACGGCAATACTTAAAGCTCCAATCACAAGGTCTCTCAGCACACAAACCAAACCCTATTTCTATCTTCTCTTTGCCTCCATTTATGCTCTTAGTACATGATCTGTTTCCTCGTCATTTTAACTTCGCCCTCAGTCCCCTCACCTCAACGCTCTCATGAATATTTGTAATCTCCTTTCTGGCCGCAGATTTTAAGCATATTTCCTCTTCTTTTAAAAATAACAGACAGTGCTAAGGGGCAAGACGGGATAAAAGACGCACAGTGGGGCTCAAGCTGAGTTAAAAGGGTGTTTAAGGGAGCTGCTTTGCTGGATACCAGAGGGATTTGTCGCCGTCCCCCGGGTGACACAAGCGAGGGGGAAGGCTTTGGATTAGGTGGGAACAGGGACACCAGTCCTGGGGGAGACCTTAGCCTCCGGCGGGCTGACAAGGGCTGTGTTACACGTACGTGTGAGGCACCCGTTCTCGGCTCATCCTGACGGAGCCGGAGAGTCTGTGGGAGCAGCCCGCGCCTCAGCTTCGCGTCCTTGTGAAGCGCCGGCAGGCGTCCCCGTGGGAAGCTGCAGCCAGCCGGGAAGGAGGGATGCGGGGCGACAGCCCGGCGGGGCGGGAGCCGGGCTGTGCGGAAGCCCCGCCGGGACGAGCCATGAGGGGAAGCGGGGCCGTGGGGCGGGAGCCAGGCTGTGCGGAAGCCCCGCCGGGACGAGCCATGAGGGGAAGTGGGGCCGTGAGGAGAAGCCGGGCTGCGAGGGAGCCCAAGAGGCACAGGCTGTGAGAGAAGTCCAGGGTCTGAGGAGGCACCGCCCTTCACCGCGTTCCCGGCAGCCTCCGCCGCTGGGGGGGCCCGGCAGCGGCGCAAGATGGCGGCGGACAGCGAAGTGAGTGTTTGTCCCGCTCCTCCCCTTCTTCCCCTGTTCCCCGACTCTCCCGCTCTCTCCCCCTGCTCTCTCCGCTCACCGCCTCTCCCCCTCTCTCCCCGCAGCCCGAGTCGGAGGTGTTTGAGATCACGGACTTCACCACCGCCTCCGAGTGGGAGAGGTAGGTGCCGCCGCGCCCCTCTCTCAGCGCGGGGTGACGCGGGGGCTCCGCCGAGCCCGGCCCGGCCGCTCCTGCCGGGGCCAGCCGGACCCCGCGGCACGGCCGGTGCCTCCGGCCCCGAGCTCCCGGAGCCCTTTCCCGGCTGTTCCGCGTTAGGCTCAGGCCGCGGCCGAGGAGCGGGTTAAGAGGCTATAGTCGAGCTGTGTCTGAACGTAGCGAAAGGTCTGCTTTAATACGTATTTGCAAGGGATTAGAATATACATTCAGAAGGCTTATGTGTTTTCTGAGTAGCTGTCTGGTTATTAAGACAGCCATCTCGTAGCTGAAGCCTTTAAAAGTTAGCAGAACAATGTACTACGAAATTTGAGGTGAAGAACGCGCTTGCTTTGTGAATGTATTGTTTTTTAAATGCTTTTCCCAGTGATGGTGTTTATGACAGGAGACAAGAAACTTAAAGTCCTGCGCTTTAGATCTGAATTTAGTGTATAATTTTGTCGCAAATGCTTATTTATCTGTGAACAATGAAGCAGGAGTTAAGTGTTATATGCTGCAATACCAGAAAAATAAAAAGGTGAGATTCTTAAAACAGTCAAAAGATGATCATACCAGTTGTTAAAAGTAACTATCCTAGGAAATTTAAGCATAGGAGGACTGTGTAATTTGTACAAGGAAGCAGTTGTTCTGGCTTTATTGTGATACTTGTTGTTGTGGGGTTTTTTTGTTCTTTGGGGTTTTTAAGGAATTCCATAGTATAGTAGGACAACATATTGCCTGCTTTTATGTAGCTGAATTATAATACGAGTTTGATGTTCAGCAAATATTAATGCCTTTTTCCCTCCCTAATAGATTTATTTCAAAAATAGAAGAAGTACTGAATGACTGGAAACTTATTGGGATTTCTTCAGGCAAACCTCTAGAGAAGGTCAGTTAACGCCTTCTGAATTTTCCTGTAGAATTTGAATTGCTAACTAGCAATACAATAGTGCACACATGTATTTCATCTATTGCTGTTTTCTTAGGTGTGGCAGGTAATGACTTTATTGGGGAATTTCACTTGTAGAAGTGTCTGTTTGACAAACAGTTGCTGTAAATTCATTGGTGGGCCATCTGCCAAACAAGCTGTTTCCTTGACAAAAGTGGATCTTCATATAGGGCTTAGTGATATTTTTTTTTTTTATTTTCGGCTTGAATCTGGAAACATGCTTGAAGCTGCTCTAAATACTTAAGGAATCTTTTTGTCCTGTCTTGTGTCTTTGTCACACCTCATGTACTTATGGCTGAGGTTTGCACAGTGCTGCTTGTGACTCAGTGTGTCTCATAGATGGGAGAGATTTTTTTCGGAGTCTAATTAGAGCCTTTGTGATGCTTTCTCAGTCCTGTGAAATGCAGAGGAAATTGCTGAGCTCTTCTGCATAGTAATGCAGATAAATTCAGCTGGTTTGTATGGAATGGCTGCTGTGTTTCCAGAGGAATTTTATTGCTTTTCATTCTAGTCAGGTAGAGAGTATTTAGAACAGAAACTTGCATTATCTCATGAACAGCACCTTAGCTGTCCCTGTAATCCTACATGTCTTCTTTTCTAGACCAGAGCTCTCATCTTAACATCCTTTAAGGTTGTCCAGGTGGCTTTGTTTTAGTAGGAGCAGTGATGCTGATTTTCTTAGACATTCCCATGCTGTATTTTTGTTTAAAAAAAATAATTATCCTTAGAGATGTTTTGTAAGTTATAGATAAAAATAATCATTTGTTGGTGAAAGTAAATACCAAGATAATATTTGCACAGAATGGTTTAGATATAGATAAAATCCCAGGTGGGAAACTGCTGTCTCTGGACAAAGTTGAGGGTGCAGATGCTACAGATGTGTAGTTGCATGTGGGAGGGTGCAAATCTTTATTGCCATATAGTTCTGAAGACTGCAAGATGATATTTGATCTTTGGAATGAGCATGATTATTGGCAACATGGATTTTAGCATCCAACTACCTTTATAATGAAGAGCCTTTTGAAATTGAATCATGCTTAGCTATCAGGCAGTGGAAAAACATAAATAAACATTATTGATCATGTAGGCAATATACTTTTAAAGACTAATGAATGTTAACCTAAATTTATGGGATAATATATTCTTTTTTTTATATGCAGGGTATATTCACCACAGGAACATGGGAAGAGAAATCGGATGAAATTTCGTTTGCAGACTTCAAATTCTCGGTTACCCATCATTACCTTGTACAAGAACCCAGTGACAAAGATGGGAAAGAAGAGCTAGGAGAAGGTGCTTGATAGTTCTGTTACATTGTTGTAAGGATAATGGCAAATGACAGTGTCAGAATGTGGAGTCCACATTGTGCTGATTTGTGTCTGTGTGGGATTTTCTGAGGTCTGATGAGTGTGATCTGACATTTCTGCTTTTAGTTTGCTTGCATTCACACAGTGCTAATACAAGCCAGTTGTAAGTGAGCTGCATGGATTTGGTGGTACATTGATTATGTGTCAATTTTTGTCACAGATGCCCTTCCTCTGCCAATGCAGGACTTGCTGTGCATGAACAATGACTTTCCTCCTCGAGCCCACTGTCTGGTGAGATGGTATGTGTGTTCCTCTCATCTCTACTGCAAATGAGCATAGCAGTTGGAAAATCTGGTACAATCACTTGTGTATTTCTTTTTCAATTCAAAGTTAAAACTTAGGTCAAATGGTTCTTTGTACTGGACACAAGAAAGGAGTACAAAAAAAGCCCGCCATAGTGGGCCTGTCTTTACTTTGGTAAATGACTTGTCTCAATTTCGTGTATTAACCAAACTTTTATATGTGTAATATTTAGGTGCATTCTTAAAAAGGAAATCTGCACCACCTTAAGAAACAGCAACTATATTCTTAATAATGCAAATTTTGAGCACATAATAGCATTGGTTCTAGAGAAATTGGTTTTATGTGTAAACAGTTTCAGTTGTTACTGATATGAACTGGAAAACCTCAGGACTGCTAGACCTGGAAGGCCTCGCAGTCAGACACATTTCAGTGTTGGATTGCTGTTAAGCTCAGGCAGTTTGTGATTTCAGGATCTGCAGCACTCTATGCCCACTCAGTTCTTGACCTCTCTGAAAAAAGAGGTACTTGCATCAAATTAATAGATTCCACGATCTGTTGGTGACGATTAGGTTTTCCAGGTCACAATAATTTTTAAAAACCGTGTTTCAGCTGGCATGCCAGAGGCTAGAAATGTGCTTTTTTCTCTCTGTCTCTGAAGGTATGGCTTACGTGAGTTTGTGGTTATTGCTCCAGCTGCGAATAACGATGCCGTTGTTAGTGAATCCAAGTGTAACCTTTTGCTGAGTTCCATTTCCATTGCACTGGGCAACACTGGCTGGTAGGTGAAAGCATAAACCTATTTACATGTCCCAGTAAAACTCCAGTGTGCTGCATTTGTGAGGAAAAGGTATTAAGCTGTTAGCAAGATACATTCAGAGGTTTTTTGTATTTGCACTGTAATATTGTTCAAGAAGGATTGAAAAAAATCCCCATGTATAGAGATTGAATCGATGTTTTGTTTATTTTCATTGTTGTTTAAAAACTGTAAAGGCTTTTAAAACCTGCTAGAAGTTGTTGGAATAATTGGTAATTGATAAAACCCCACTTCTGCAAGACGATTTCTTGCCTATGTGTAGTAAGAATAACTTCTTAATCTTCCTCCAAAATTATTAAGATTGACAATGAGGTGAGTGAAGTCATCAACAGGGCTGTGACTGACATGTCAATTTGTTGGGCTTTCTGTGTAATGATGACATTAACAGTATTTTTTTTGGATTCCTACTAAGTGTTTTAAAGTGCGTTCCTCTAAGAGAAAACATATTCCAAAGGATGAAATTATGTTGAAATAATGCTAGAATACTCAGCTAGTTTTAGAGACTACAAGACAGCAGGACATTTTAAGTATTGCTGTTCTATAGTCAGGTGCCACTGTTTGTGCAAATCCATCAGAAGTGGCGCCGGATGTACGTGGGGGAGTGCCAGGGCCCGGGCGTTCGCACCGACTTCGAGATGGTTCATCTGCGCAAGGTGCCGAGCCAGTACACCCATTTGTCAGGGCTGCTGGACATCTTCAAAACCAAGATTGTAAGTATAAAACTGATGTTATGTATAATTTATGTTCAAGCCCTAGAGTGTTTGAGAGAATTTACTCTTTACATTGAATTCGTTCTCTGATATTTCGAAGGGCTGCCCTTTAACACCCCTGCCTCCGGTTAGCATGGCTATTCGCCTTACCTATGTGCTCCAGGACTGGCAGCAGTACTTCTGGCCACAGCAGCCACCAGGTAGGAGACGTGTGTCCTCAGAATAACTTGTTTCCAGACAAACAGTCAATGTTAAAGAAAATGTTTGTGTATCTTGCCAGAGGAATTTAAAAAATTTCCACATTAGTCGGAAAGGCTTCAGTCCAATCCCACTCTCTGTATGCTGGGCGAGCCAGCTTAAAGCTGCTCTCAAGTTGTCTGTGGCTCATGGCTGGGACAGGTGTTTTGGGTAGGCCTCTGCCTGGAAACATGAGGGCTAGTCAGCATTTAGAAATACAGTGAAGCTTCTACAATGATGATACCTATGTGGAGTGAGAAGGGTTATTGACTATGAATCTGTGAAGAATTCTGCCCTGAATTCCTTAGGGAAATGTTTGGATTCAGGTTCTAGTAGATGCTAATACTTTGTGGGAGTACTTGTCAATTATTTCCATAAAGTACCTTATTTTGATTCTTCAGTATTTAAGTGTATTAACAGTGGGAAAAGCAGAAAATACCATATGGGCCTCACTTGAGGTAAAGGTTTGGATTTTTGTTGTTGCTGACACAGTACTAAATTTAATGCAGGAAGAATTTCTGGACAAGTCTTTTGTTACAGTAGCCTTGCATGAGAGAGAAAAAGGGCAGAAATAATATGTACTCTTAAATTTAAGTATTTAGAACAGACTTGATAAGTTTATGCTGTAGTGATGCTGTTTAGGAAAAACAGAGCTAGTTAGTCATTTGTTACTCTCAAAATGATCTCTCATATTGCTGCTTGATGGTGACACTGTCCTCCTTGAGTACCAAGGGTTTGTTTCTGACAGACCTATTTCTATACAGATAGTAGCAGAAACTAAGTAATAAACTTCTCAAAGGTAAACAAACCCATAGGGAAAAGGTAGATAATAGTTCCTCATTAGCATCCATTTTATTAGTGGTATGATGTTTTAGGCACAAGGTGGAGAAACAGTTAAAATGCCCGAGTTCTTTTCTTGACTTGGCAGTAGTTTTACATAACAAGTTTGAAGTATTTAGGGTACGTTTGGAGAGACAGAACTCAGGTGGCCTTGGTGTGGTTATCTGATTGTTTGGCTTTCCTTTGCTTACAAAAAAAAAGCTGCACTAATCAAAATCATATGTTTTGAAGAAGTGTGCTGTGAGGTTGATTTCTGTGTGCTCTGTAACTAGGGAATGTATGTTGAACATATATTTAAAGAGAGTCCTGCTTTTTAGATAGAAAATCAGTGCTGTTTTAAATGATAGTTCCTCTTTGGTTAACCGAGTTTACCTAAAGAACTTGGGAAATTAATTCCACAGATTTTATCTTACCTTTTTATTGTTTCTGCAGACAAAAAATCTGTGTTCTGTAGTCACTCTCTGCCTTGCCATAGTTATTCACTAAGTCAGGATCCCTGGTTTGTCATGGACGAGTTGTATCACTCTGGTCATATTTCTTGATCTGAGCAGTTTGAATAACTTCTACTCCTTTAGAGGATTCTGGTTGTGCGTTGCAGAACTGGAAATGGACAGCATCAGTTTTACTGCTGTTGCTGTGTGCAGTTGTGGTTTTATGTTCACTGGGAAGAACTAGACCTGTAACTTAAAAAGCATCACTCAATTAGCTCTTCTCAAATACAGCCAAACAATTTGAATGTCTCTTTCCTTCTCTGAAGAAGAAATTGTGTCATTAGGTTATCCAGATACTTTATCTGTGCTAATACCTCGCTTGTTTTGTTTGTAAACAGTTTGCCAGATGCAGTTAAAATTGCAGATCAGATGCTGTAACAGCATTATTATAATGGCATTACAATACATTATTATTATTATTATCCACTTCAATTTTTGTTCAGTGGAGGCTGTCTGGTTTTGGTTTATATATTTGAAGGATATAACATGGGAAGTTCCTCAGGATGCTGGGAGGCATCTCTAAGTATCTGGAATTACAGGGAATCTCCAAGATCTGCTGATTAACTCCTCTTTTGATGGAATTGTAAACCTTTTAAAAGTAGTTGTTTTTTTCACTCTGCAGAGTTGCTCTGCCAGAGTCTTCCTTTTTTGCTTAGAACTGATTTCCTGCCCAAGTATTTTTATGGCACTTTTATGTCTGTTCTTGTATCAGCGTTGAATCTTTAGGGCTGTCTTCATAGCTATCATCATTGCCTGTATGAAGGGAATAACCTTCCCTCAAGATGAATTACAAGAGTTTTATCTGTCCCTTTGAATGTCCTGTTGCATGGTTACTTCCCAGTTTCTGTTGGAAGCAATTTCTTTGACTGTATGTTAGTATTGTGTTTTCCTAGCTCAGTCACCTTAACTGCTCAGCTGATCTCTGGTCATCCTACACGTTACAGTGTTTGCTGTGAAATGAGGATGATGTGCTGCTTCAAATGTTCCACAAATTCTGTATGGAAAATGTGTTGGTTTTTTCTCCAGATATAGATGCTCTAGTTGGGGGAGAAGTTGGAGGCCTGGAATTTGGCAAGTTACCGTTTGGTGCCTGTGAAGATCCTATTAGGTAAGAGAAGGGTTCAGAAAACTGTTTTATAATTTCCTTAATGGAGGACTTAAAGGTGTGTTATTTCAAATCTTAGCTTTGCCTACCTACCACTTAGCACGTCCAACAGATTTTTAATTATTCAAGTACAGCAGAAACATTTGTGAAGGGTAGTGGTTTAATAGCAAATAAGAGCATTTGTAAAATTGATGTGTTTTTGTTCAAGGGTTGGACTTGCTCTCATGTATGCAGGGAGAAAACTTACTGGAGAACAAAATATGTAGAGGGAATCAAATATGAACTATCACAAATACCTTTTAAAATATGGACTGCGGTGGAGAGAACACTTTCTGCTAGCCCTGAATGAGTGAAATCTTGTTTTGTTTCAGTGAGCTGCATTTAGCTACAACATGGCCTCACCTTGCAGAAGGGATCATTGTCGACAATGATGTTTATTCGTAAGTATCTTGTCTGAGTTCCAAATATCTACAAGTGTGCTTTTTTGTTCACTACTGCATTTTAGTGTCATCTCAAACACCATGTGGCTTTGCATGTGAAAAAGAACCCATCTTGAGGAATGGTAATGTCAGCTGATAGAACATCTCATTTGGGAAAACACCTTTTGAAATGCATTTTTTTGTGAGAAAATATTATTGTGTTGTAATCTCAGCAGAACACAAACCCCTGGTTTTGAGCATATTCTCGTGTTAGGCTTGAAAATTTTGTGTATCACGTATTTCTTGGAAAAGATGATAGTGGAGCATGGAAAGTAAAAAGAATTCACTGCTTGACATCCCTCTCCCAAAAACTATCACCCAGGTTTTCTGCCAAAGAGGAAGAAGTGTATACTGATACTTAAAACAATAAACCCCATTGGTTTTTTTCTTTCTTTCTTAATGCAGAAATGAGTTTTCAAGATTAATACACTTCAGAAGAAGACAGGTCTAACTGCATTGTTCTCCTGTGTTTCTTGTGCATGTCATGCACATACATGAGTACAGGGACCCTTGCTTGCATTTTGGTGTTTGTCATGTTCTCCTGTTTAATGTAGTGCACATTGTGCCTTCCATGACCTCACTGGTTATGACATGACATTTAGTGAGAATTTGATACTCATCTTTTGAATACTTACACTGGCATTTGGTTTTCTTTTTTTTTCCTTTTAATTTTTCTTTTATTTTTTTCTTTTTTCTTTTTTAAATTTTTTTTTCCCCAAGTGACCTAGATCCTCTTCAAGCACCCCAGTGGTCTGTGAGAGTCAGAAAAGCAGATAACCCTCAGTGTCTTTTGGGTAAGAGATCAGAATTTCCTGTCTTCTCTTGCAGCTCTTAAATGAAAACTACTGAGTTGTAAAGTTAGGGTTGGGTTGTTGATTGCCTGATGGCCTCTCTTTCCTCCCCTTATTTTTTTGAGTGGACAGTGTTTTGGGCTTCTTTTTCAAGAACACAAGCTTTGCAAATACTTAAGTTTCTGCTGTAGTTTATTCTATGTCTGTGTACCGTGAAATTCATTGCAATTCTTATATTTCACCAGGTTCCAGAGAATAAGAATTTTCTCCATGTTCTATGAAAATTTAGGTTTCCTAGAATCTTCCCACTTTATTAAGTGTGTTCTGCATGTATCCATCTCCTCAGTTCAATCAACCTGTCTGACAGGGAGGATTAGTACTTCTGGAGAGCTGTGTTCTCCTGTCTGTCCTTGCCTTTAAGCTTGTGGGGAAAAGGGCTTTAGAACTTTCCAAGTTTCATCTGCTTTGGGTGAAGAAGTGGATTAAACTGCAGGCAGAGCTGTGCTCTGGAGAGGTGGCCCAGAGCTGCCTGGGTGTGCATTCACCTAAACTTTAATTATGTGGTTTAGGATATTTGTGCTTCAGAACAAATTATCAGATGTTCTTTCAGATGAAAAGATTAAAATGACTGTCCCTTGGGGCATAATTTTGAGTGTTGGCCCATTGTTCAGTGAGATTTTCAGCTGGGTTCAGAAGCTTTGTTCCTCTGACAGGTGACTTCCTTACTGAATTCTTCAAGCTTTGCCGTCGGAAGGAGTCAACTGATGAGATACTTGGAAGGCCTGCATTTGAGGAGGAAGGAAAAGGTAAAACTGTAATCATGTTGATTTGTGTTATTTGTATTTAATTTTTTTGTTATTTTACCTTCCCTGTACCCTTACCTTGACTTCAGATTGGTATTTATAACTCTTACACGTTCTCTGTAATACTCCTGGGAATTTTCTGGCCAGGGCTACACGGTGAAATTTCTCACGAATTCTAGACAAGTTTAGCTCCCAGAGTCCCAGAGGGACAATTGCCTCTGTTATAGTTGTGGCTGTTTCTTTTCACAGGAATGTAAAAGCTTGAAATTGGACTAGAATGTACAGGAGTTGGTTTTGAGGACGCATTAGATTTGTCTGTATAGTTTTATGTATCTTTGGTTTTTTCGGTTTTTTTCTCCTTTTTGATGTACTCTGTAGTACATGTTTAACAGCCAGTTTGAAGAGTCTTTAATCTGTTTGAAAGGCTTTGCTCTCATCCTCTCCATTTTAAGGAATTTTAAGGAAAAAACAATAAAAACTCCCCAAATTATTTGACCAGCAAGTCAGACTTTATCCCAACCATATAAATACTGCCATCTTTTTGATGTCTCTGTACCTTTCTTCCACATTTCTTGCTGTATATAGTGAACCTTCCCTTCCTTCCTGCTGTTTGTCACCTCTTCTTCCCTCCAAATATGGCCTGTATCGATGTATTTTCCTTGGTTGTACTTGATCTTAGTTTTGAAGGAGCTTGCTAGTGACCTTAAAAGGGTGTTAGACTGAGGAGGGTGTGTTTTTCTCATAGTGCTTGACATACAGTTTCTTTAGCCCTTCTTAGCTCTAGTTTTCCTGAAGTGTTTGCCAAGATGGGCTTTTTCAGGCTGCTGCTAATTATTCACTTATATCTAATTATTCACTTATATTTGTCTGCTCTCCTTATGACAATATTAATTCAGTTTATTATAAGAGACATCCTAAAGTTCACCAACAGCAACTCTGAAAAAAACCTAGTCTTCTGATTGAGAAGTTTACCTGAGGGCTCTAGAACAGAACTGTACTTACACTAAATGAGGTCAGTGATTAATACAGGATTTATTTAAGATTTATCTAAAGCTTTAGCATATGCTTGAGTAGTCTTTGTTACCTGCAGTGTGTTTATTGGTATGATGTATGAACAAGGTTTAAACACTGAGTCTTCAGCAGGCTTTTGGGATACTCTCTTGGTAGCTCTGCAGTAGCAGTGCTGCTACAGTAGGTAGCAGGCACTGTCTGCAGCCAGCTCAGTCTAGACTTCATTTGGTGAATTAAATCAAGGACAGCCTGTGACTCATTTGTGGCCTTCTGCTGCTTGTATTTGCTAAGAACAGTGAATGTCAGGCCTGGAACCTGCCAGCAGAGGCGTAGCTCTGGTTCGCAAGGGGTTTAAGCTCAGTGCAAGGTAAATAGGCTGAATAAGACAGGTGAACTTCTAAAGAGACGTGGTCTCGTGTTTGAGTTTTATTTTGTTCTGATTGCTTTTGTTCTATTTGGCAGAGGTTGCTGATATCACCCACGCGCTGTCCAAGCTCACAGAGCCAGCGCCAGTCCCAATCCCCAAATTATCAGTCACAAATATGGTTCACAGTGCCAAGAAAAAGATCCGCAAGCACCGAGGTGTGGACGAGTCTCCTTTGAACAATGATGTGCTGAACACCATTCTCCTGGTGAGTGAGCTGGCCATGCACAGGGGGTTCAGAGAGCACATGGGCTCCATGCTGCCACTGATGCATTTGCTTTATAGCCTATGGCAGATTTAAAGATGTCTGATGTCAGTTCCAGTATTTGAATTGCATTTATCAGCTTCTTGAGACAGCCCAAGTTGTAACAAGTCTATGTACTCTAAGTGGGCTAAAACTGATCTCTGAACTCTGCCAACAGTTTTAATTATAGGGACTGCTGGTATGAAGCCAGCAATAGCTTTATGGAGAAAGTGGGAAAAGCAGGAAAACCATACTGATGGAAGGTTAATTTTTTTTTCCTTCAAGTTCTTATTTCCTGATGCTGCTGACAAACTCACAGATGGGTTTGAAAACAGAGCCAGCACTTCTGCAGGAAACAATCCTCCTCCAGAAAATGAAGATTATGTAAGTTTTGCTGACTGACACAAGAGAGAAGGCAATTTTGAGTGTGTGTTCATACAGACTTTGCTGTGGTTGACCTACATCTTGCAGTAGTAAACTTCTTGAAAGAGGAATTTACCTTTGTGGAATCTCTAGATAGAAGTAGTGATGATTTCTATTTCTTTCTAATTTCCTTTTTCTTCCAAAGACTGTAGTTTTTGGTATCTTCTAAGCTTAAAATGTTGCTTAGCCACTTCCATTGACAAACAAGAAAGAGATCATGTGGATTTTGAAAAAAATGCCATTGTTTCTGTATTTCTTGCTTGCTTTTATTTCTTCCCTAGAATCTCTTCAGTCAGTTTAAGTCTGCTCCATCTGACAGTCTGACATACAAATTAGCTTTATGTCTTTGTATGATAAACTTCTACCATGGAGGAGTCAAAGGAGTGGCACATCTTTGGCAAGAGTTTGTGCTGGAAATGCGTTACAGATGGGAGAACAACTACCTTATTCCAGGGTAAGATTTGTTGTTGTTGCTCCTTTGTCAAAGAAAATGCTCTTTGTTCCAGGAACTGAGTGAGGTCACTGTGACTTTGAAACAGACAGTTTTGGGGGTTTTTAATTGCACATGCTCTCCTCTATTTTTATTAGTGTACTTCCTTAATGCGAGAAAGGGCAGGGAGTAGGGAAAAGCATCTGTGCCCTCCTTTGAAAACATCAAGATGCCTGGGGAAGCTCAGTTTAGAGATTCACTCCACTGTGTGAATGAGGGTGGGGAAAAAAAACCTTACTGTGGTGTAGTCTCAATTGTCTTCTAAGGATGCTTTTCCAATTTCCTGCTGGTGCAATGGCCTTTTCAGGTATTCCAGCCCTTCCAGGTTGTCTGCTGCAGCAGAGCTTGTGGCAGACCGAACCAAGGGCTCTCTCAAGATGAGGCAGAGCAATAACATATCCTACTTTTAGAGTTGGGGTATTTTGGTTGGGGTTTGGGGTTTTCTGTTAACTGACAGACTGGTCATTTAATCCCTAGTTTGTACTTTGAAATGGTTACAGTTGCAGATAAAATAGAAGCTGAAATATATAGCAGTCACTCCAGGGTATTATCGCAGTTTTAAAAGTACAGTCAAAGATGCTTAATTCCTGTTTGAAAGCAGTTACCTTTTCAACTTCCAACTGGAAAACTGACTAGGAAATGCAAGGTGTTTCACACTAGTGTGAGTGATCTCTGAGCTCATGAAATGACCTCTGGGAAATACATGTGACTTAAATTCTGGGCTTGTCTACTGAGACAATAGAAGCGCAGTGTATTTGAAATGGTGGGGGTGGGTTCCATGTGGGTATTTGTCACTCTGTGATTTCATGTGATTTAAAACCACATGTGTGTGAAAGATTCAACTTTGATAATGGTTACACTTCTACCTTTTGTTAGATTAGCTAATGGCTCTCCAGATCTGAGATGTTGTTTACTGCATCAGAAACTTCAGGTAAATATCCCAAATTTAAGAATGATTTTTCTCCTAAGGAAACTGTCAAAATTACAGCAATTATTAGCTAAATATATTGTTGTAGATTTAGTTGTGTTTGTATTTGCTGGGTGTGGAATGCATTTCTTGGGAAAATCTTTGTTATAGCAACAAGTTCAGTGGAATTGTTATCTTTTAGAATTTTAAGATCTCTTCAGTGACTCTGCAAGTTTTTCTGTATGATTGTCTCCATAAGGGAAATAATTGCTAAACAATTTTTTGTTTTGCTCCTTTAACTTGTTAGATGTTAAATTGTTGCATTGAAAGGAAGAAAGCAAGAGATGAGGGGAAAAGGGGGAATGTGTCTGATCGTTCACCTGGTGGTGCTTCTGGGGATGGTGCAAAAGGAGGAGACCACTCTGGAGATAACCCTGACAAGGAAAAAGAATTTGGCAAGTCTTGGGAGTCGTGGAGTGACAGTGAAGAGGAATATTTTGAATGTCTCAGTGACACCGAAGATCTTAAAGGAAATGGACAGGAAAATGGCAAGAAAGGAGCAAAAGAAGGCAGCAAAGAGCCTGTAAACTTAAAACCAGAAGGTCGTCTGCATCCACATGGAAAACTGATGCTGCTGCATCCAGGAGAGCCTCTTTATGTTCCAATAACACAGGTGAGGGAGCAGGGGCTGAGCCAGATGTGCAATAGAGTTCACAGAATGTAGCTCATAGCTAGGGCTGTGAAACTGCCAATAGTTTGCAGGTTACAGCCTTGTCTGTTGCTGAAATTGCTGGGTGTTTTTGACCTAATACCTCATTTTTAATTCTTAAAACTTAATGAGGCTGTTAATCTCACATGCTTTTTGTTTTATTTGAGGGTGAGTGTCCTTACCAAATTTCACTCCAAACAATATTTTTAAAGAAGAATTGAGCTTCCTAGCCCACCTTAAAATTGGGCTTCTTTTTATTTCCAGTTCTTGAGGCATCTTCCATCCCCTCCTTACTTTCTTTCCTATAAAATAGGAACTGCTCTGGTCCTTCCACCATGGAGATTTCTGCCTGACTTTGCACGGTACTGGATCAGTTTTGCTGCTCTATTTGGTTTTTTTGTAATTTCTCAGCTCACATCTAAAAGGCCATAGTCATCAGTTTTGGTGCCATTTTCTAAAGCAGGTTTATCATCAAACAACTAGAAATGTTACCTGACATCAACAGGCTTTCCTGCAGAGTGTCTAGGGATGAAACAGGAAGTGGTGCTGTCACAGAAAGCAGTTTGAAATCAGCCATGCACGAAGAATGCAGTGGTTTTCATTCTCCTGAGAGAAATTATTTCTAATTAATGTCACTTTGCTTGGGTAAAACATATGAGCAGAGAGTAGTCAGGCAAAACGTTCTCAATTAATTATGTGCTGACGGTATCAACAGCAAAAATTCTGCATTGCTCTGGGTAGATTTTTCATCTACCATCCCTGCACAATTGTACGAGTCAAACACCTCCTGGGTTTCACTTGGATTTTGGCATTTTAACAACATATCCTTATATTGTTCATATATATGAACAGGTTATTCAGGCTATTTTCTGATTATTCTCAGGTTATTTTCTGTTTATTTTCTTTGTTAGTGTCCTTTTCAGATGCACAACCTGAGGCTGAACTGTTAGAGCAGTAGAAAGTCGTGATAATTTCCTTTGAGTACAAACGAAGCAGAATGAACTCGTGGTGGGAGGGAGCTTCGTGCTCCTCCTGCCTTGCTAAGGGCTGAGTCCAGGAGAGGCTGTTTGTGACCTCGTGTGTTCCCATGTCACAGGAGCCAGCCCCCATGACCGAGGACCTGCTGGAGGAGCAGTCGGAGGTGCTGGCGAAGCTGGGGACATCGGCAGAGGGCGCTCACCTGCGGGCGCGCATGCAGAGCGCCTGCCTGCTCTCAGACATGGAGTCCTTCAAGGTAGCACTGCTTGGGCACTTCGGGGAGATTAGATTGCTTTCTTCTTAATTAGACTGTCCCTCTTGCTTGTGTTGGAAGGTTGTTAAGTTTCCAGTTAGTTTCAATGAAAATAAAAACGTCTTGGTAAAACTCCTGGCACATTTCAAAATCTATGACGATGTGGTCTGTTATGCTGTAACAATCCACAATGCCAGACATCCCACGATGTCTGTGGGAAGGGGAAAAAACACATCAAACATACAATTGATCAGTTGTGAATTAAAGCAGCTGTTCATCAGGTTGGGACTGGACTAGCTGTGGTTTTGGGTAGTTTGTTCCGTTTCTTGTCTGAGCTCTGCAGAGGGAGCTAAGAGCACATCCACTGCTGTCATCACAGGAGCTCAACGCTGAAAAGATTGGAGATTCTGTAATAGCTACATATATCTTTTTAATTATTGCAGTGTTTATGGTAAAAGGATATAATGTGCTGTACAGTTCGAGTATTTATAACAGTAATCAGTTTATTGACAGTGGCTCATGGCATATGAGGCGTATGTAGAAGTTTTATTTATATGGTGCAAGGAATCTAAAATTCCAAAGTAAAAATACAGAACCATAATTTGAAGCACAAATGCACTCTTTGTAGGTACATCGAATAGAAAACTTGGTTTCCTTTTATGTTCAGGACTTATGGATGTAGTTAATTGTGGTGATACTGCATCTATGAAAAATGAAGTTATTTTTGTTTGGGGAAGATATGTTTTAAAGTTCCTTTTTAAAAGAGGAAGAAAAGGTGAATTTTGTCACTGGAGTGTTAAAAGATGGAAGGTCAGTGATGAAAGCATACTTAGGCAGCCCAGGGATTCTTTCAGTCTTTAATGGGATAAGCTCAGTGAAAATTCCTATTTATTGTATGTGGCAGGTGCCAGGTAGAATCTTAACAGTATAATTTTGAGCTTGCCTGAAGTAACTGATGGATGTGTATTTTGTGGGTGATGAGGAGGTGTTTTTTTTGTTGCTGCTGATGTGGGTTTTACCCCTTGCTGTTGTCTTGGTTTATGCCTTACTCCCTCTGTCCTGCTGTACAGTTTGTTGGCTGTGGCCCAAAGAATTTCCTGACTTTTGTCTCTTACTCTGTTCTCTACCCACTAAACCATATTGCCCTTCTACCCAGGCTGTCATGTTTTTGTAAGATTTTCCGGGAATAAATGTTCTGTCCTCTCCTCCCTGTAGGCAGCTAATCCTGGCTGTTGTCTGGAGGATTTTGTGAGGTGGTACTCACCTCGGGACTACATCGAGGAGGAGGTGGTTGATGAGAAGGGGAATAAAGTCATCAAGGGCGAGCTGAGTGCCCGGATGAAGATTCCCAGCAACATGTGGGTGGAGGCGTGGGAGACAGCAAAGCCAGTCCCAGCACGGAGGCAGAAGAGGCTCTTTGATGACACCAGGGAGGCTGAGAAGGTGAAAGCTCTGGGGCTGCTTCCAGTCTGGGCTCTGGTGCTCCCTGCAGCATTTAAACACTGACAGGTCCTTGCACTGTGTCCTCGGAGTTACTGAACTGTTTCGTGCCTGGGTTAGGGTTTGACTGGAAATTCCTGCTGCTGTACAGGAGGGTGTTTGAAGTACCTAAAAATGCTGGATGTTACTTAGGTGTTTCTTTGAATTATTAGTTAATAAACCATATTTTTACCTATGTGTTAGGAACATTTTTGTTACCTAATACAGTTATTTTTAGTTTCATTCTAACGTCTTGGGAGGATTCATGTAAAATTGCCTCTCAAGTTCTGTCTTGCAGTGGTGTTCCATTCTTGCGAATTCATCTCTCTGGTTAACCTTATCTTTGGGAAGTAGTTTAGATCACTAAAATACTAAATTTTCTGATGTTGCAGGTGCTTCATTACCTTGCAGTTCAGAAACCAGCTGACCTTGCAAGGCATCTCCTGCCTTGTATCATCCATGCAGCTGTACTCAAGGTAAAGGATGAAGGTAAATAATGTTTAATAAATTACTAAGATCTGTAAGGGGGAACAGTGCTGCAATAATTACAACTTTGTTTCTTTCCTTCTAATAGAAGCACTAGAAGATATATCTTCAGTTAAGAAGATTATTAAGCAGATAATATCCCATTCCAGCAAAGTGCTACGTTTCCCCAGTCCAGAGGACAAGAAGTTGGAGGTAAGGCTTTTGTAATGGCTGGGGCTGAAAACCTGATAGACTTTTGCACTGTTCATGGGAATGTTAACAACTTTTATTTAACTTTCCCTTTTATTAAACTCTTGCAGGAAATCATTGCTCAGATTATGAGTGTGGAAGCCATCATTGCTAGGGCAAGGTCTCTCAAAGCAAAATTTGGGGTAGAGAAATGTGAAAATGAAGAGGAGAAAGAAGATCTACAAAGGTGACTGGTTCTTTTGAATTCTTGTTTTTCCTCTGATGCCTTTGTTTGTACTTTCAAAACTTAGGACGGATGGAAATGGTGACAATAAAGAAATATTTAGGAATCATATTTGGGTATCCCTGTCACTCGAATATCTAGAGGGGACTAAAATTGGTTTTTTCGTATATATAAAAGGTGTATTTGATGAACTCTTGTTACCATAGCAGTAAAATTAGGACTAGAAATGTAGTATTTTCTATAAATATTATGGAATGAAATAGCCCCTTCCACAGTTGTTTTCTTATTCTTGTCTCCTTCCTGATGTGAAACATATCACTGAGGAGCTCTGAATGGGAAGTGACAAGGAATGTTCCCTTGCATCACTACCTGCTGTCAGATTATTTACTTGCTGCTCAAGATGACTAATATGTTATAAAACCCAAGTTAAGTCCTTGCTGCTGTGCTGGGAGGGAGAGATGACATTTGTGCAGTACATGTTGGGAGTTCAGAGATGTAAGGTCTGACCAAAGCAATGTCTGTGTGCTAAAGAGAATTGTCACATTGTGGATACTTCTGCATGGCCAGCACCATGGAGGCTTTCTTGTTGATTTTATACATCTGCATTAGGAGCCTGGGTTCCATTTTTAGGTAATTGAGAGGAGAATATTTTCTGTAAACTCTAAGAGTAGAGAACCAAGAGAATCTGCCAGTTCTCACCCCGAGCAAATGACGCTTGGTGAAGGCCTTGGCGTGGGAAACAGCTCCGGGTTTAGATCAGCACACTGGATCTGGCTGAGGATTAAACATTCCTTTTCCTTTTCAATCATTTGTTCCTTCAGATTTGTAAACAGTCTCCTGGAGCAGCCAGAAGTGTCAGTTGTTGGTGCAGGAAGAGGACCTGCTGGCAGCATCATTCACAAGCTGTTTGTGAACACTCAGAGGGTAAGAGAGAGCTCTGGGTTGCTCTGCAGACACTTCTGATTTAACCAGAACAAGGCAATGAGTTATCATATGGTGCCAGTGTATTTTGTCTGCATATCTGCATGTATTGTCATAAATGTGCTTGAGGTGTTTTCTGTGGTGTTCAACATGATTTTGGCAATAACAGAACCTTGGAAGACCAAAGAAGAGTGAGTGAGCTGGGATGTTAAACAACTGAAGCCAGCTGGTTAGAGAGAGGTGTCAGTCATGCTCGATGGACTTGAAATGGTAACATCAGTAATGCTGTTATGGCACAAATTTCTTCCTTACCACAGCAAGATCAAGTGTTGTTTCACATGGGAATGTAGAGAAACAGGTCATAATATTATATATTTTAGAAGGAGTAACTTCTTACACTGAGGCTTTTGCTTGGAATACTTGAGATTTCTTGTGTGGAAACCAGCATGCTTAGGAAGTTTCCATTCTTTTTCAGTAGGACTCTGCATTCAGTTTATCTACTGCCAGTGTTGCATCTGTTTTCTGGAGACCCAGCCCTTCCTGATATTGATACAAATGTTGCCTTTTTCTCTTAAGTAGTCTTTGGAATAATTAGCCTGAAAGTATTGATTTCCAGACCTCATGGACTGCAGTCAGCCTTCAGTTTCTATCAGAATTACACCTGTTCATAGCATCAGGTTTTCGAACTCCAATTTAACTACATTGATAATAACAAGGTAGCAGCCTGAAATCCCATTTGGAAATAATTGCTGGGAAAATGTTGTGATTGGGTGTTAAACACTTTAAAGGTATCGGTGCTTTTGTAATAATCTGAATTTTGCAACTCAGCATAAAAAGGACCATTCTGAAAACAGACCATGGTTATTCTGAGGAGTGAAAGTCAGGCCATTTCTTTTATTCTTCCAGTCTCTAGGGAAAATGTGTTTGCAAATCTGAACCTGCCAACCAGCCACCCTTACAGACTCCCCTGTAAAGCCCAAGACTGCCCTGTCAGTGTGTGCACATGTATGCACTTGCCTCTTTAAGACAGAGGCACTGTTTTCAAAACTGAGTAGGTTTCTAGCCTTAGGATATGTGCAGATTTCTAGGGTTTTGTTTGTTTGAGACACCAGTAACTAAAGCCAGGATTACAGGTACTCCCCACTAGTAGATGGTCAGTGTTAATTAAGATTCCTAGTGGGATAGGAACAAACTTGCTACAAATCCCCCTTTTTGTTTAACCTGCCATGAGTTATTCTAGTAGAGAGCTGTTTGGTAAATAGAAGTGGAATGAATTCCTTGTTCATTACCTTTTGAACCTGGACTCTTCTCTGAGCTGTGTATAATGTATTCTGTTCTCAAGTTTTATCAGGAAAATTCTGATAGCCAGTGCATGTTCTTGGAAGTAGAGTGCATGATGTCTCTTAAACCTACAGTCTCCTCCTAACCTCTTGTAAGTCACCTCTGACTTGCCTTTGTTTCTGTCTTTCATCACTGGTTCTTTTCTCATCCCTTTCCAAGCTGACTGAATCTCCTGATGAGGTAACCGACTTTGTCCCTCCTTTCCCTCTCATCTTCTCTGCATAGAGCTGAACCTTCTGGTAGATAGAGTACAGCAGCCAGATTTAGTTTGTACTGGTGTTCACATGTTGAGCATAAAAATATCTTTGTGTTTCCAGAATGGTTTTTCTGCATTCACCCTTTATTTTTAGAGCCTAATACCATGTAGTGAAAAGAGAGAGAAATGTTTAATTAAAAAAAAACCCTAAAAACTTTAAAAAGTCCTCTCAAAACTAAAAAACCCAACGAAACAAAAAACATTTCTTCAAGTGAGTATTGTTGGTTTCTGATGCTGAAATATGTGGCCATGCCTTTATATTCTTCTCTGTTGCCACCACTGTTGATGTTTTGGGGGGAGGTAGTGATGGACAATTAGCTGAATGCTGCATTCCCAATACTAGTACTTCCTCAGGCTATGGAACTTTCTGGACACAGATATTTGGGAAAGAAGCAGGGTAACTGTAAAGTGTAGCACAGGGAACATCCTCTCTCTTGGTTTCCTCGAGCTGTTCTTGTGGGAACACGTGGCACTTGTCCCTGGTGGGTTCTATGGCACAGCCTGCAGAGCCAAGCGAGGCCGGGTCACCCCACTCCTGGGAGAGGGGTGGGAGCAGAGGGGCAGCCAGTGGCTTCTGCCACACCTCAGGGACATTGCCAATGTGGAGTTGTACATGCTGGAATTAGGAAGGACCCTGTTAGGGTATTGGTGGAGGTGTGTGTATCCACAGGAATATGTAATAAGAGAATGTTCATTGGCTATGCCAGCCCTTCTTCCAGCGTCCAGGCGTCAGTGCTGCTGCTGCCTGGCTCTGAGGCAATGAGCAGCCGTGGGGATTGTGCAGCGTCTCACTCGCTCTGCAGTGGGATTTCAGCGAGGCTCTCTGGCCGTGAAAAGCCCATCCTGCAGCAGTGCTGGAGTCTGAAAAGGCACGTGGCTGTCAGGACTGCAGGAGTGGCACTGATGATTTTGAAGGAGAGGCTGCCTTGGCCTCCTGTAGCCAGGGAGCTGAGGAGAGCACCCTGCCTGAGAAGGGGCCATTTCCTCCAGTCACAACCCTTGCTTCACACTGCCACAACAGCAGGAACATCATCTAGGCAGCACCATCCACACCAGGGTTCTTCCATCTGGTTACGTTCGCTTTATTTCCTAGCATCCCATTAGTGCTTTGCTCTGTGTACACATAAAGCCTCTTGATGTGTTCCCCATTTCTGATTTTCCTCTGTGCCTCTTGAGAACAGTTTTCTGGATGCCATTGTTAGGCAGCAGCCTGCCCTGTCACTGTCGCTGTGCTCTTGCCGCAGGTCCCCGCCGTGCCGCCGCTGGAGGAGGAGCTGCGGCGCTCGGGCTCGCAGGAGGAGCGCAGGCAGGGGGTGCAGTCGGAGTTCCCCCCGCCCACGGGCCGGGAGGTGATCCTGCGCACCTCGGTGCCCCGGCCCGCCCCCTACTCCAAGGCGCTGCCGCAGCGCATGTACAGCGTGCTGACCCGCGAGGATTTCCGGCTGGCCGGGGCCTTCTCGGCGGACACCACCTTCTTCTGACACGGCCCGCTCCTGCCGTGCCCTCCCGAGCGGCGAGGGACGCACTGCCGCGGGCAGGGAGCGCTGCAGAGGGACTGGCGTGCGCTGCAGGCGGAGCGCTGCTGCCCAAGGACTTGGACTGGCCGCCGTCAGGGGTGGCTGTAGCAACTCATCTCGAAGGTTTGGAATGGCTTCAGGAATGGTTTCAAACTCTCTGTCCAAAGGGAGTGTATTTTCCTTTCTTTGCATTAGCTTAATTATGGACCTGAATGGGCTGTGTGCAAATATTCATGTTGAAATTCATGCAGAATGTGCTGCTTTGCACTTCAGGATCAGACTTTATCAAGTGACATTAGTCTACTTAAATTGATATAAACATAAGGTAATTTATATTTATTACTAATCATAATCACAGAGCCCAGTATTTTTTGGTTAATCACTGTTTCAAGTACTTCTAAAATATCCTTATTTTTATTTAAAGTGTACAGTTGACTCTCTAGTTCATGCTAAGCTCTCCTGGCATTGGTTGTCCAAACAGAACTAAGTGGACAGTGAGCCTGACTGACAGCCTGCAGTGAATCACTGGGGGTTGGGATACTTTATATCCTTCCCTGTGTGCACGGGCCAAAGCTGTATGGAAATGACACGCCCGGGGTGCTTCACAGTGAGCAACGCACTGGTGTTTGCCGAGGCCTTTGCCTGCACTCCCTGTCAGCGATGGGAGAGGAGGGGACAGCCCTGTCACCTCTGGCCCCTCACCCCACACGTGCCAATGCTGCTTTACAGTGACCTTCATCTGTCTGAATGAGCATCAGCCGAACATCAGCGTTACTTTACAAATGTACAAACAGCTGCAGTATTGTGGACATTACTCAATAAATATGAACTTACTGTTGGCTCTCAGTATTCCCATGCTGTTCCATGCCCTCCTTGCATGCTCTGAGCCAGGAAGGACATTGTGACTACAGTGAGTACAGAGAGTTGAGTTCTACTGTTAGTAGTAGGATCCCAGGGGTTACCCTAAAACTTCTTTGAGGGGACAGGGATCAGAGTCTTTTCCTCACAGAAAGTTCAATGAAGTAGAAATACATGTTTCAGGATGCAGAAGAGTTAACAAGGTAACAAGGTAAAATCTTGTCACAGAACTTGTTTTCCAGGCTGTTTGTGTGTTACCTCAGACAAATTCCTCAGACAACAGGGTAAGTATGATAAAGACCTGTATCTGCTCTTTAACTGTGTGGCTTCTTTAAAAGGAATTACACCATGCAATTCCTGATTTACTGATGAAGTAAAATTTAGGTTAAGCTTCTTCCCCAATACTCTTGGTTTCTTCCTCTCTAATGAAATCTTACACTGCAGTGTGGATTCTTGTAAAGACTATTTGAAAGTCTCTCACACTTGGTTATCAGGCTGTTCTGACCTGGTTGTTTAAACTGCTGGAGAGATGATTCCTTTACCATACTCAGACACCACAAACATCATTAACAAAGCTGAAGTCCTGTTAGTCTGACTGTAGGAAATGGTGCACTCATGCACTTGTCTTAAACAGTCTTTTTCTCTGTTCAAGAGTTATAACTTTAAGGATTTTTCTCAGAAGGATAACTCATAATTTTTACCTTATTTTAACTAGCTGTAGTTGAAACTTCAGCCCTGCACTGTCAGATGATGTGCTGTGCACAGCTCTGCTTAAAGAGCTTCCAACTGCCTTACAGCATTCGAGAGGTAAGGAGAGACAGAGCATTAAACAAATCACTGGGAGAAAGAACTGTGTTTATTTAAAGTAACTGTAAAGCAAGCCAGGTAAGCAGTACAAAATTACCAGCATCTCTGCAATCTTGTTAAGGAGAATTTGACTGTAGCATTTCCCAGGAACTAACTCTGATGAGATAATTGCTAATATTTAATGTTTCCTATCCTGAGTAACATTTTAATACAAGCTGGCTTCAATAAAAACAGAATTCAACTGACATCAGTTCTAAATGCCAAAGTCCTGTAAGTGAGGCCCATGGCAAGAGTCAGCCTTCAGTGGGTGAGCAGAATTAGAGGAGACAAATCACTCACTTGTGCTAGTTTTTGTCATAATTGCTGTATTTTATTCTGTGGTTTTGGTATGTGAACAACAAAAAGAATTAAAACTAAGACATCTTCTTGGTCCCTGAAGTTCCCAATACAATTGAACCCTGTAACACCACCAGCAGTTTCAACAGAATTTCCTTAAATTCTTGCAGGCCTGACTACCCTGCAAGAGACACCGTAATTCTTCAAAATGGCATTAAAGTTACACACAGAAATTCAGCTGTAAACCAGAGCCATAAAAACCCATGATGATCAAGTACTTTGGATGCACTCTGACAATTACTGTTAAAAATGATTTCTTTGGTTTAATTCCTTATTTTCTCTCTACCAAACAGCATGATACAGAGATTTCTGTAAAATCAGTGCAAGAGGAAAACTGTAACTATATTGGTTTCAGAGTTACAGTGTACCTGGATGTATTGTGCATTTTACTTCTTCACCAAAAATTTGGTGATATCACAGCCATACTTTGTAGCTAAAGACCTTCTCTTCAGCTGGCTTCTTTCCTTGGCCTGTTGTGCTGTTCTCTGCAAAAGAGAGAGACAGGTCTGTTCAGTGAGTATTGATACTTGGCAACACATCCAGCAGAAAGCACTAGCCCACAGTTAAACTCCAGTCTAACTTTACAGTAGACAGCATAATGAAATGCAAATGTTTATTAAGGCAACATTTTCCCAAATCCAAAGGAAACTGTCATGTCATGATAGTTTAATGCTGCCTTTCCACCTTGGCTGTATGGGAGAGAGAGGCTGTGAGCACTGGGGTTCTGCAGCAGGAGGGAACAGGGCTGAGGAGGAGCCTCAGTGCAGTTTCCCCCCGCTGTTCCCTGCGAGAGGGCCGGGATTCCCGGCTCCACACACTGACCTCCCTGTGGCAGGCTGTGCACAGGGTCTGAAGGTTCTCCAGGGAGCACTGTCCTCCTCCGCTGTACACGGGCTGGATGTGGTCCACCTGCCAGAACTGCCCTTCCGCCGGGCTCCTGATCATCTCATTGAGCTGCAGCACACAAAGGACATGGGAGGGGTGAGACACTCCTCAACTACATGGACATCCTACTGGAGGAACAAGGAAATTTTGAGAAGTAGCTAGCTCTAGTTTTCATCAAGATAAAGCAAGCCAGCCTTGGCATTTTTTAGTTACTCCCACTGCACAAGCAACAACTGTAAGTAGCTGACATGTTTTCACCCAGCCCTGGCTGTCCATGCACCCCTACAGAATCAGAGCTCTGATGCCTGTGCCTTTTAGACGTGTTAGAAGACAATGGGATTTAGTTAATTTGACTGTTCTTAAGGACTTGTTTTTTCTTGTTCTGTTGTTGGTGCTAGGTTACCTTTCTATCTTAAACCTGTAACATTTTTGGCTATCCCTGAACTCAATACCCAGACCAGATGTTACTGCTGAAACCCCAGAACCATCACCTGCCCAAGGGGAAGGTGCGACATCCAAGAACTCTCCAGCAGCTGCTTCCTCTGGCTCCTGGGTGCATCCCTGACGCTGAGATAAAGCTCCTGGGCGTTGTGCTGGCAGCACTGGCACACGCCGTGCTCGATCTGGAACACTTTGGAGCGGAGGTAGCTCTGGCTGGAGCGGATGGAGAAGTCCTCCTGGCAGGCGTGGCAGCAGAAGCGCGTGTCCCAGGCGCGGGCCGGGCAGCCGGGCTGGGGCTGCGCCGTTGGCTGCTGGCAGCTGAGGCACAGCGGGGTCCCCTGGCTGTCCAGGGCCTGCAGGTACCCTTTGGATAGGGAGGAGCCTCCGGTGTCAGTCTGCCCTGGAGGAAGGGCTGAGGGATCATTTCCAGTTCCTGAAAGCAACCTGTTGGCAGAACAGAGTACAGCTGTACGTAAAGGAGGTATTCAGCAGCCCAGTTCAGGGGGGTTTATGCACTGTGTATTTCCATTAGGTATCTTTTATGTTCTGAGAAATCATTGTAGTTGAAATAATACCTTGCTCAGATTGATACCTGCACAGTGCAAATCCTTTACTTGGTTTACATTTCCATTTAAACAAAATTTGGCAATAGAACAAGGCAGATTTTTCTTCCGCACATCTTACTACACTCAATTATTTGCTGAAATAATGCTGTATTCATAAAGAAATGGTGATTTCTATCAGGCGTGTACACATACAAAAGTAAAATGTTTCAGCCCCCTCTTTATTACTTCTGTTAAAGTCAAAGAAAAGATCCTGTTTCATCTTTACAATCTTCATGGCTGCCTATCAAGTTCCTACTCAAAACAAAGTAGGATACTCAGTGGTTGTTCGAGAAAGATTTTTAAAGGGCAATTTCTGTTCGCAATTTTCACTTCATTGCTCCCTTTTTTAAAATTCTGAGGCAAAATAGAAGCAAATTTTGCATCCCCAATTTGATGCTGACCTCACAGGAGGGCTGAGCTAACATTCTTTTCTCTAACTGAATCACATAACTATTCTCTTGTTTTGCTTTAGTCGGACTCAGTTAATTAGCAGCTCTGTCAGCAGACAACAGATGAAATCTAAATTATTAAAAGAATAAAACAGAGCTCATTAGCACTACAGCAAGTTGCTTATTTAACTACTGTATTTCAGCAAGACAGACACTCATAGAAAATAATTTTACTACCATTAAAAAAAAAAAAGTGGCAGAAGAACTTAATGCAGTAGGATGATTAGGAAACCTACGTTGTGGATGGCTCAGTAGCAGCACCTCCTTTGTCCAGAGAAGCCCCCATTTCTTTGGAGATGAGGCGAACGCTGCCCCCGCTGCTGCTGGCCTTGGAGAGCGAGGCTGCTGCCACATCCTCCCTGGTCACATACCTGAGAGAGTGAAACCCTGTCAGCAAAGGCAACAATCTCCCTCAAAGAACATTCACTCTGGGCTGCAGCAAGATTGTTACAGTATATTCTCTTCAAACATTCCTCATTTTCTGGATGAGAAGTGAATAAAGTTTGGGAAAACGTACTTCATATATTTCCATATTAAATGAAATACCTTCTTCTAAAACTGAATTCTATTCAGAACAGGCAACTTGGTTTGTGTACAGCAGTTTAAAAATGACAGCAATTTGAAACTGCCTGTCAGTGAACCATTTTGTTTCAATTAGGTGAAGTCTCAGTGACACTCTGAATAATCCAGGAAGCTTTAAAAGCTCTGGAGGACTCCTTGCTCCATTTGTTATGTTTGATCTCCCTTCTTTATTTTCATGTGAAACCCTGTAAAACACAACTGCTCTTAGGTAAAAAAACCCTTTAAATTCCTTCACAGAAACAACTATTCAGACAACTTCTCCTGAGTACATCTCTGTATTGAACATCTGCCAAACCCTACACACGACCTTACAAGGCTGCTGTAGGTCAAACACTTATTACCTTCTGCTTCTTGTATTACTGGAATCATAAACTATTTATTTATTTAATTCTTACCTACAGCCAAAATAGAGTCACCCCGAGGAATTTAACTGTAGGGACTGAGGGGAATAAGGTTTTAGATGGTTTGCATGACATGTTCTGTGCAGAGCAGTGGCAACACTGAGGAATGATGCAAAATCAAACTTTCTGCAGTAATTAGTAGGAGGAATTCAAAGCAAACCCCACATACCTCTTTGTGCTGCTGCCCACTGACTGCTTTTTAGACAACTCCTCTGCAGCATGAATGGGACTACAGAATATCTGACCACTTTTCCTGACTATCTTCTGTTTCATTGCTGTGAGGTGAGTCCATTCTTTCACAAACCTCAGGATCTGGCAGAGAACACGACTGTCAGCAGCAGGGACAAACTGTGCACAGAGCTAATTACAGTGGAACAGTGCCATGGATTAGTGCATTCCACACTGGCTGGAAACAGCTCCTACTGTCAGAGATGGTGCCTTCAGGTAACTCTTCAAACCCTCACCCCCCATCTGTGGAACCCACGCAGTAGCTGCTTCACACAACAACTGGTTGAATCACTCAGGTACCTGTCCTACAAATTTAAGTTCCAGCCTTGTTGGAGAACCTAGAAAATGAATTAGTTTTGTTCCTACATGAGTTTTCTGTTTGGAAAATCAGATTTTAAGTTAAGAAGATAATATTTCCCATCGAGTTTAAATCTGGATTTCCTTATTTGAGTATTTGGGTTTGCAGTGTTCTTCTCAAACCCATTATGAATGGGATCTTTATTCCTAAATCAGCTGAAAGTTTCCACACAGCTATGCCTGACACTGCTTTGAAAACTGTTACTAGACCAAAGGCAGGGTGAGAGTGGAGGCCTGCTCAGAGCTGCAGCTCTGATACAATCTAAAACATTCTTAGAGTGTGCTCCATTTAATTCATAACCTTTAAGAAGTTATTTTGTTGACTTAAGAAAGTTAGTAACTAATCCTGTAAATGAGAAATGAAATGATGCCTGGTTGATTCCTTCTACTGCAACGTGAACAGAAGGCACAATAATCTGCCAGAGTAACAGACAGCAGAATTCATGTTCACATCAACATCTGTAAGACACAGCTTTGATGAAACTCTGCCTATATCCCAAGGCCTGGAAGTATTCTGCATTTATTTTTTTAAAAAGTCAACTTCCTCTGCACTAAACATTATATTGCTGTGCCAGTAGAACTTGTTCTTACCAGTGCACGATTTTTTTTATTCTGGAAAGTCTCTGGTAAATCTTCCCAGTTATCCAGCTGGATGTCCAATGGAATGAAATTATGATTCAGTGGTTCACCATCCTAGATGAAACAAGCAAATGGTTTTGTTTACAGATGCAGTGTAGCACAGTGCAGAAAAAGTAATCTGTTTCAAGTGAATTCTCCTCCTTTCCTACTAAATTTAGTCCCTCAAGCTCAAATTTTTCCAGAACTAACAATAAGGCACAGAGTTAACAGCACGAATGCAAGAAAGATGATTCATATTGATCTACCTAAAAGTAACAAGGCTGAACATTTTAACTTTTAATAGATCTTTTTCTTTGCAAATAGTTCAGACACACAAACTGCCTTATAATAAACTGAAATTACAGTCCTCCTGACTGAATTCTAACAGAAATGAATGGTTGTAGATAGGAGAATGTCACTTCATTACAATTTAAAATAAGAATTCTTGAACATTGTTTATCATACTTCTTTTTAATGTCTGAAAAAGTTCTCCACTTAATTTTTAAAGGCATAAGTGGTCCCAGTGGGTACGTCCAGCCAAGGAACTTATTAATGATTCCCAAACATTCCAGAGAAGGAGTCAAAGCAGAATTCCCCTGTGTCTCACCATTCAGCAGATCTTGTGCAGTATCTGGCAAAATGAAACTCTAATCCCAGCAATTGTCCAAAGCCCATCCAAAATGCAGCTTTGTCTGAGCAAAGTGTGTGCAGCTAGGCAGCAGCATACATTGTGAGTACATTTAACAAGTTTTCAGACACAAGAGGACTTTTTGACTCTTTTTGACTTTTTCCCAGCTGCATCAGCCTAATAAAAATGTCTCATCCCCAAGACTTGCCTTTAGTTATCTGTGCTGCTTTAGTGGCACCTGAATACACTGATTCACTCAGTAATTTGAAGAAATCTTCCCAGTGAACTTTCCTATCACTTAAAAAAAGAAATTGGCAAGTCCTGACATCCCCTTGAATAATGACCTGGAAAATTTGCAACTGCTGCTTTCTGTACCCAATCACCGCTGCAGATTAATGATAATGTGCTTTATTCAGGACCTTACTGACTTACACACAGCACCAATGTTGAGCTTTCTGAAAACGTGGTGGCAATATTTTATTTACTTAGTGTGTCAGGATTTTACTGTCATTTTTTATTTGAATTTTGAATGTTATTCTATTCAAGTCATTTTGTGATAAGACACTGTAGTAATAAAAAAGGAATTTTAAATGACTGTTACTGGCATTTCTAACAGACGATTTAATGTATTAGCCCAATTTTGTAAGCCAAGAGAAGTGCTGAAAATTATGTATCTAGGGAATTATTACTTAATTCCATTGAGAAAAAGAACTAGAATGATAAACTACCTAATTTTTGTACATTTCAGCTAATACAAAAATACTGATGCTTTTACATAAAGCATAACAAATGAAAGCATACAGAGACATTTCAGAGGGCAGCATTTTCCTTTGTAATTTCAAAATGACAATAACCATGAGTATTTCAGGTTTACCTTTGTATAGAGGTGGATTCTATCAGTATTCCTGCTTGCACAAAACATAAGCCCATCGTATATTTGGAATGTGTCTGATTTATCTACAACAGAAAAAAATGGTGGCATTAAAGATTTTTCTTCATTCATTTTCCTCTGACATTAAAATTAATATTAAATACGTATCTAATTCCAGAACAAAGTAAGATGCAGAGGTCAAGCAGCAAACTATTAAGGTATTTGAGTATTTTATTTTTCTGTTTCTCCTGAATGACCCATCATCTGTTTTGCCTGTGTCTGTCCTGAGTTCCAGTTAAACCATCCACATTCCCAGTTGCTGGTTTGACACAGTCCTGAAGTCAGTCAGCTCTGCTTTGCTCCAGGAGCTGTGTGGAAAGCTGGGCTTATCCAGCATCAAAACTCAGCAAATGGACCAGGCTAAAATGAGAAAGTCCCGTGCTGGTGTTTGTTCCTCTGTATTTCAGAGGTGTAGGCTTTTATTTAAAAGCCATTTTTCATGCCAGAGGCATTTAATTCAGTTTCACAATGGGATAGAATTGTTCTTTCAGAGTCCCACTTTACCTTCTCCACACTCTTTTTCGCTTTCTTCCTTCTCAGTGCCCAGAGTTTCCTGTTCTCTGATTTCAAGAGATTGCTGTGCCCCCACTTCCCCCAAATCTCCTCTTCTGTCTTCAGCACTGCCCTCTGCTCTCTGTCCATCTCTCCTGGGCTCCTCTGACACTCCTTCCTCAGTTTGGCTCCTGAGAGCTTCACCATTTCTCTCACCTAAAGACAAAGAAACAAGAAAAGTGATGATTTGTGTTACCTGGCAGGTACCTCAAACACATCTGAGACAGGACCATGGCACTGAAATACAAAGAAATGGCATTTTGTTCTCTAATATTATTATGGTGCAACCGCTTAGGAAGCTAGAGCTAACTTTAATACTAGGAAAACAAACACATGGAACAAAGCTTTTAATAAACGTAATCCCGTGCACCCAGATTAATGTGAAAATACATATGTAATAAATAATTCAGTTAGCAATTCTATATTATATACAGTTATTGTATACCATAAACACACAAAGTAGTTTTACAGGCATTGATTTATAGCTGTGAAATTCATAAATTGTCCTTACTTGAGCATGCACAGAGATTTAAATAAATAAAAAAGGAAGTAAAAAGAACCTTACCCCTGCCCTGCCTTTGCAACTGAAATGACAAATATGGGCATAGATTTATAAAAATGTTTCATTAATTTTCCAGATAGCTTAAATAAATTTAGTAAAAGAAATCTACTGTGAGCTGTTGAAGAAAGAAAAGCCATATTTTCCAGATAATGTCTCTCATGACACATACACAATGCTCGAGTTAATAAAACACCAATATCACATTGCTTAGTTTTGAAAGGTAAAGAAAAATTTTGCTGTTTAATTTTATTCAGAATAGCCATAAACCTCAAGGAAGAGGAGAGGAAAATTTGCTGCAAAGGAAACAGAGGATATATTCATCCTTATGGAATTTATATCCTGTTAACTTTTTATGGGAATTTTTCACTTGTTTCAAGTTAGACTCATGTAAAAGATCCTTGGGGAAAGCAAGACTAAGGAGGATCACTTGAGGGGTATTTGTTCATGTAAAGACACAATTCTTCATATTTTCTTGGACTTCTGTGTAGACATAGGTTCAAAAAGATTGTATTTCCTGAGCCTGATCACAACTGAAATGAAAAATGCATCTTTTCCTCAGCAGCACCCCTTACTCACCATCACTGCTCTGGGGGCAATGGCACATTTCGCAGTAAGGCAGCAGATCACTGTTAGTGTAAGTGCAAGCACTGCAGTGCCAAACTTTATTTAAAGCTGTACTTTCACTTGAATTATTTAAGCCACAAGGATGGAGTTCATTGTTTTTTTCTGAAAACAAAGAGGGCTTTTTTCCAGTTAAAGATGTTTTCTTTTTATTGCTGGAGCTGACTGGGGTAGATCCACTTATCCTCCTTGCTCTTTTGGCATCATGTTCACAAGTATCTTCATGAAAAGTTGTATCCACCTCACTTATCCTTGTGGAATGCAGGTTTTCATTGCTCTTCTCTGCATCCTCTTCTTTTGTGACTGCAGAAGATTCTGAATCATTATGTAACAACTCATCACCAGAAAATCTTTTGCGTTTCTTCTCCATGGAGGATTTGGGAGAGAAGAAGGAACGTATGTCATGCTGTTTGTCCTTTTCAAACTAGAGAAGAGGAAAGGAATACAGAATCACAGAATCATTCAGACTGGAAAAGGCCTCTAAACCCCACTTATGACTGCATCAGAAACTGTTAAACAAAAGATATCTTTAACAAAAGATAACTGTAAGAACAAACAGTGAGCAGAAAAAGCAATTCAACATTCCTCTCCTGATTTCAGAAAAGTATTTCCAATACTCTCCTGAAGATTCTGAAATGGCACTACCAGAAGGCAGATACACAGAGCTGGTAAGCTATGTGCCTTTTTTGAAGATGCCCATTACAAGGAAAGGCTTTCAAACACTGTTTTAAATATTAGTCCAATTAATTCAGCACAGTTAACAAAGATGTCATTTGAACAGAAATTACTTGGTCTAATCTGACTCTGAGGGTGGCTCAGTCACCTAAACATAAGGACCCAGCAGAAGATGTAGATGACATTTGTACCCAGCAGATCACTTTTCCCAACTTCACATAAGTTTTAAAATGGAATTTAGTTTTTCCTACTTGTTTGGTGTTTCTCTGTTAGTAAACTCTGAACTGCACAAAAAGCTGAAGCAAATGACTGTTACAATTTTTTTAAATTAAAGAAAACAGAAAAAACAAAGGTTCAAGTCTTACATGTGTAAATAAAAGTTCATTTTGGGGATCTTCTAGACTTTCATTTGGGGTCCAGGTCTCAGCAAAACTCAGGAAGTCCCATTTGTCCTTATCACCTTCTTCAGCCTGCATTTTCTCTTTCTTGCCATTCAAAGTGCTGCCTGTGACTTTGGCCTGCAGGAAGACAATAATGGTGAGTGCTGCATTTAGCACACTGCAGCCAGTGAAGCTGTACACAAAATGCCAGTATTTATTGAAGATAAAAGAGAATATATACACTGTGTACATCTCTGGCAGTCTTAACAAGTTCTGCTTGGCACGTGGAGACAAATAAAGGCAGAATTATTTAGTGACAGAACTTGTAAGGTAAATTGTTGTTGAATTACTGAACCCCATCTGTGCCATGTTTAAGGAGACTCATAATGCACCAGACTGACAGACTCTTTCAGAGGTACCTACAGGAAGTTAAATACAGAATTTCCTCCCCCATCTGAATCTCAAATACAGTTTGCAGTTCCCAGATTATTTAAGCAGTGACTGTTTTTCAGCAGGACAGTAATATACTGGCAAACAAATGGTCACCAGTTTGTCACTGCAGTAACTTAAGGACACAACCCAACTGAACCACGACAATACAGGACCAGCCAAATGCAGGAACCACAGCTATAGGCTGGCACTGGCATCAGGATAAACCCTGTGTAATCACAGTCTCAAATGGCTCTGCCACCTGGTGTTTGAAAGGCAGTTCCTTCTGCATTGACACTGCTGGCAACACCAGAAAACAAGAGCTGGCAGAACACTGACACACCTCAGCTATCAACACAAGGCATTGATGAATGGGCACAAGGGCTACAAAGGGGTCACTGAAGCAAAACAGCCAACTGATTTTTCTTAGTCCTGTGAACACTCAAAGACCTTCCAAGTAAGGACAGAAAGCAGACTGGAACTACTCTTAGCTTTAAAGTGACAGAGGACAGGTTTAGATTCGATATTAGGAAGAAAGTCTACCCTGTGAGGGTGCTGAAGCCCTGGCACAGGGAGCCCAGAGAAGCTGTGGCTGCCCCATCCCTGGAAGTGTCCAAGGCCAGGTTGGACAGGACTTGGGGCAACTTGGGATAGTGGAAGGTGACCCTGCCCATGGCAGGATGAGCTTTAAGGACCCTTCCAACCTAAACCATTCTATGATTCTATGACTGCTAACAACAGTTGGGTGATACTTGTGGAAAATGGCAACAAAAGAATAGATTTGTGTAATCTTGGATCTACCAAAAAAGAATTACCTGAGAATGCCTCTGCCTCTCAGAAAGGAAGCTTAGTTTAGGCACAACATTCATTCAATAAAGAAAAAACAACCCACAACAAATTCTAGCTGTTTTGAGTGAGCAGAATGCCTGAATGCCTTAAAATTGTAAATTGAACCACAACAGCAATAAAAAGCAGGAAGATAGAACAACCATCTCCTGTGGGTATGGACCATCCCATTCACCTCGGCAAAGACTCATTATCTTTGCATCTTGAACGAAGAGCAAAAAGCTAGAAAAGACTAAATCAAAACAAACATAGAAATTTTGATGATTAGCAATTGTAGGTGCATCAATTTCTCTTAGAGTAGGAGAGTGTTCCAGATAAACAAGACTTTTGTGGCACTGGAGTGGAACCCTAACCCCAGTGAGCTCTGACCCCTCGGCCCCACTGCACACCCACCTTGCGGTTCAGCATCGCCCACATGAGGGTATCCATGGTTCCTTTGGCAATCAGGAAGTGAATGTTCACAGAGCTGCACTGCCCAATGCGGTGTGCTCTGTCTTCTGCTTGTTTGATATGGCCTGGATCCCAGTACAACTCAGCAAAGACAACGTGAGTGGCAGCAGTGAATGTTAAACCCTAAGCAGAGTAAGTGCATGCAATTAAAAAAAAAAAGATTCCACACACAAACAACAGATTATGTGAAGCAAAAGAAAGCTAAAGGTTGTACAGGACACTTTAATATGGAATAAGAGGGTGGTTCAGGTGGTCCTCAACAGCAGATGGACTTATTATACTGATTTCATCCTTAGACCTCAGATTCAAAAAATACTTCAGTATTGAGCAAAGCCTGCACACTTCACTGTGGAATAACATCTATTTCTTACTAATCTAGTGCTTTTAAAGAAATGGAGCTTTTCTAATTATTCAAGAATGAGGTGCTGCTGCTTATCATCATTTTGCTCAAGTAAATTCAATAGAGGCTTAGAACAGTTAACGTGATTAGTGCAAAGAAATGAACACAAGGTCTACAAAGGACAAATTGCACGAAGATAAATTGCCTTCAGTAAATCATTTCAGTCATCAATGATTTCAGTAGCTATATTCTTCAAGTATATTATTCAACATGTTTTCTTTCTTGCCCTACCTGACCAGCTGCCTGAATACTCAAAATAGCAACTCGGGTTTCAGGGTCCTTCTGAAACTGATTGACGAGGTGAATCCTCTCTGCAGAGGGAACGCTCCCATCTATTCGGATGTAGCGAGCCTGTAACATCCAAACACACACTAAACGACATCATCAGCATCTGTTTTCAGACCCAATCCTTCCCTGTCCCCCAACAAAATTACGAAAAGGACTCTTCTATTCCTGTCATGGGGAACAGGATACATCTTTTGACCTTTGATTTAAAATTAAGTCTCTACCTAGAGAAGTGTAGACTTTGTATTCCATGTTTGTAAAAGCAGAAGATAGAACGAACATGGGATCCTAAAATGGAATATTACACAGAAGAATCTGGAATTTCCCTGACACCATTTTTTAAAATTTCAAACAGTTAAAAAAGATTAATGATATAAAATAGCAAAGTCAATAACCATTCCCTAGCAATAATTAAGAGTCTATGATCAAAATAAGGTGAAAGCTGTTTGTAAATATTTTTACTGCTCTGAATTAAACATTCAGGTGAGATGACAGCGTGCTGTTAAACATCCCAAAAAACAGACTGGTAGAAAAATTTGGAAAACAACTTCCTACAACACTGATTTAATAATAGTAATAATAATAATACAAATTATTATTGTATACAATACAAATGTGTTTACATCATCCTTAAACACAAAGCAGTTCTTCAGAACCACACAATCCCTTTTAAAGCAGTGGCACTGACGCTCATATACATAAAATCCTTCCATTCCTGTACTCGTGTGCAGTTCTGCTGAATTCAAACACAGCTGACAGACATCTGTGTAAGTGAAGTTAAATCTGTGTGCACATCTGTTAGGGCTTTACCTTGCTCTCTATGACTGCCTCTGTGCAGGCTTGCAGCATGCTCAGGTGATGGGCGAAGACGAGGAACTTCAGTTTGTCATTGTCAAGCATCATTTTGATGTAGTCCTTGACTGCTCCTGCCTGCAGTGAGAGTGTTTTCATTAGTGAGATACACAAAATGTTCAAAAAGACAGTTTTTATTTTCATGTCTTTCAGTTCTTTGTAACATGAAAAGGTAAATTTCCATATCTTTTCTTATCCATGTAAGGCTTTATCAAACACTGGCATTGCTAAGAATCAAATGATTCAGATTAATTTTGAGTAAAAAAATACCACAACTTGATGTCTTTGAGAAACCTAACTTACTCCTTCAGAGAGAGGAAAAACCCCATATTTATCCTCAAAAAATCATATAATTACATGGCACTTCTTCCAGATTAAGATGTAGATAAACTGCCTTTTAATTCAGACATCATTATCTGATGTTTTAATCCATATTTGAGAAAAACAAACATATTTCAAACAGACAAGGTAATATTTAATCAGAACTTCTGTATCCACACACACATAAAGCCATATATCAAAACTGAAAGAATAATTCTGATATGTTCATGATACCATAATCATAAAATATTGCTGTATTTAAGCATTCATAGAATTCTTCTATGTCAAATGTAATTTTCAGTATCTTTTACAAAAGCTATTAAAGCAATGCTGACAGTTAATAACAAAATTTATCAGTGATCAACAGTTAATGCAATACACTCTGCAGCAGTCTTCAGATTTCTTTTTTCACTGTAATGGGGTTGTGCTTATTCCATAAACATACAGGGGAAAAAGAGAGCGTTTCTCCACGTCATGATTATAAAACAAACCAAATAACCTCACCTCACGTTCTGGCCAATAAAACCAAGTTTGTGAGGTTAAAAACACACACTGGGTAGTTTAAGGATATTAAGGAAAGACTTGCAGGCTCACCTTGGCAATGGCTGTTTCCTTATACATGCGTGTGATCAGATTCATGACTTGAGAAAAGTGGCTTTCAGTGGCATCTGAACTCAGACTTCTCATTAATCTCTCCCACTCTGCAAAAGTAGCATTCAGATTCTAATTGGCAGAAGAGATCAGTGGTTAGACACAGAGTACAAAGCATGTTCTACCTCGACAGCTACGTTCCAAGTGTGAAATGCTTAGGAACTCTGCAGAACTCTATCAAATTTGGCTAAAAGTAACTGTACAATTCAAAATCTAAGGGAAAAGAAGACAGAAAGGAAGACTGTATTAGAATTAGAACAAATTCTATCATTGATACAAAAAAAATTGCTGTACTAGTGTTCTTTGTGCTACATTTTAAAAACAATAACAGGGATACTCTGCTTTATACTCACACAGTTTTTGTAATTACATATAATACACATGCATATGTAAAAATGCATATCCATACATAGAAATTTCCATTTACTAACAAATGTGTTTTCATCAAAAATGGAACATTTACCTTTGCTGCAGCTTGTGGGAGGTCAAATGGAATACGCTGCCTGACTTTGGGAGGCAACTGAGTTAGGACATCATTCTTCAGTCTTCTGATCATTATTTCACTTAAAAGCTGATGTAGCTCCTCTAAGTTTGAAGCTCCTCTACAATCCCATTGCCTTCTTTTACCAAAAAACCTGAAAATGATAAACCAACACAGAGTGCAAACATGAGATCTTCCAAATTGAGTAGAAATGTTCAGTACGTAATTAATTTTAAAAGACACTGTTGGATATGAAAGTGTGCTTCAACTTCCCAGCTGCCACCATTGTCTGCAGGAGTTACTGCCCATCACCTGCACACAATCCTCTATTCCCAGCTTCCCAGACTTTACTGTCCACAGGAAACAGAAGTTTCAGGTTTGATTTTGGAACTCCTGTTTCATTGGACTAATCAGAAGAATATTACCACCTTGAGAATATTCTTTATTATATTACAGACAGGAAAGCCATCATGAAAACTGCAAATATCACCATCAGTATTGCTTTCTTTCCCTCCCTAAGAATTCCTTCTTAGTTACTGCCAGAGACAGGATTTAAAGCTTAAGCTATCATCTTTAAAGTAATGCTATTTAATGAGCATGGTTAAATAGAGGAAGAAGGTTTCACATTAAGAAGCTAAAGGCTGAAAAGAGAAAGAATTTATTAACTCAGTCTTCCTTATTCTTTCCTCGCTTTGCTGTTTTTGAGGAAGAGTTGTAGCAGGAACAGCAGCTTTTCTCTGTCAGAATTGCCAGGAGACAATAAAATAATGAACATGACGGTCTTGGAGAAAAGCCCAGGTAGCATTTTCCAGGGCCAGAAGAGTGTGTCACAAGCATGTAATTTTTATTAAAAGACTAAACAGCCAAAAAAACCCCCACAATCATTTAGAGATTTTTAAGCCTGACTGACATTACCAACAATGTTGTAATTAGCTGAATTAGCTGACTATAATCATTTGGGAAAGGGGCTGAGGGAGTCACTTCTGCACTGGTGAACTGGGAATGGCACAGATGGAAGACAGCAACATCTTTTGCTCATATCCCTTCCTTGTCTATTTATATGTCTGTCCTCATAAAAGCCTCCTTCCTCCACCTTCAGCATCAGGGATATGACAGAAATGGCAGGCAAAACCCCACAGAAATAGTTTGGATCTCATCTTTAAAACAGGTGTCTATGGACACCTAAGGAAAAACCACCCATACTTCCACAGAAAGTGCTGCATAAAATAATCCTATCAAGTTTATTACCACAGGATGTTTGTTCCAGCCAAGTCATGAAGAAAAAGTTATTCATTGAAAGCCTGCCAAACCCTGAACTTGATTTTTATTACATTTATGGTATTCCAAAAATAAGATAATCATCTATGATTGAGTAGCTAACCATGCTGTACCCACGCGCACTTGTGGTGTGAAAATTACAGATGCATTCAGTCAAAACACCATGGAAAAAATAGCATTTCTCTGTCTGAAAATTAGACAGTGCTCTTCCACGTTATTTGAAGTTAAATACTGATAAAGTACACATGATGGAGGGAGAAAAACAAGTTTTATGAAAATGAAACCATGTAATTATTACTGTAAAAATTAAATCTAAATGCTAGCCAATTTAGCTGACAAAAATCTGTTATTTTGAATACATGCAAAGTTGTAGATATGAAATTTTTAGCTAAGACAGTCAGCCTGTGAAATACAGAGGTAAGTACTGGACTTTTTCTCCCCACCCAAGTGTGGTGAGGTAGCAAAAGACCGGGATCCCATAATACAGACAGGTATAAATTATTAAATGACTGTGAGCTTAAGACTGAGAGTCAAAAACTCCAGTTCTGAAGGTTAAACCTCCACAACTCATACTAACAACAGCAAACATATAAATAATTTTACTTAAAAGAATGCTGGCACTTCAACTTTACTTCAGACTTTAATAGCTTTAATTAATTAATTTAATCGGCGTCATCCTTTTCCCAATCCTCTTTGATGGAGGAGGTGGTACCTGACCCCAGTTTTCCAAGCACGATGGTGTGATACAGCAGTAGAGGTACTGCCTGCTGATTTCTCACTTGGCATGACAAAAAAAATCAAAGACACTCATAAGAATGGAAACAAGCAAGTGCAGTAATACCTGACACGAGCATCACAGTATTTTTTAGCATATTCATTCCAAGTTCCAAATCTTCTTGGAAACAGTGCCTCAATCTGCATGAAGAGCTGGATAAAAAAATACAAAACAGCAACAGTAAAAAATTAAAAATTGCCTGCAAATGTAAGACTAATCAGAAATAATCAATACATAGTTCTTGTGTTAAGTTTACATTTAATACTTGCACAAAACTCACACAGCTTGACCCACATGCAAAAGGAATTCCATAGGATACAGAAGTCTTCAGAGAGGAGAGTTGTGGGAAGCCCTCAAAAACAGAGCACTCAGAACACTGTAACAGCACTGACAGCTTGGAAAAGATTCTCACTGAACAAGAAAGCATGGATGAGATTAAGTTATTCCCAAAAATACAACTTTTATCATTTGCCAGGTACATGGGCTTCTGCAAAGCTTCAGTGCAGGTATTGCATGAGTGGTCTGCTTCTTAAAATACAAGAAAAACCTACTCAATTAAGTTTTACTTCAAAAGATGGACGATATCAACACAGACCAGAAATTTCACACCTTTCTTCCCTGCTGAGTAGCAGGATGTAAATACCACTTTAGTTGCCCTTAACCAGGAAGAATCCTACTTTACAAGCTGTTACACTGCCAAAGCTTCCTGCCTTCTGAGATCATTTTCCATACATTTAAAGACTTTATACAAAGATTCTGCTTATGACACAAAACTGATTAAAGACATAGAATGCTTTTTTTACTCCGCCTTGTAAGCCACAGCAGAACCTCAGTATCACTAAAAAAATGATTCAAATTATTTTCCATTTGGCCATGAACTGTGATCCCATTGCTGTGATCAAGGGCAGCTTGTATGGAATTTCCTTTAGAGACCTTTAACAATGATACTGGTTTCAGTATCAATGTACTATATAAAGGTATGACACTTTCTGACTTCAATTCTTTGTCCAGGGTTGGTTGCAATGTCTTTGTACAGGAAGTTTTAATAATTATCCACACCCATAAACATAAATATTTGTTTTAAAGTTTTAAGTAAGTACTCATGATATACCAAGCCCTTTTCCATACCATGGATATCTTCCTCAAGTTATCACCCCTCTGAACAAATTAAATTCATAATTTCTCATACAGTGAGGAATTCTGAAGCATAAAATACTATTTATATAACTCTTTTAAGTTCTCTGAATACAAATCAGCTCTTATATTCCATTTTCCCCCTATGTTTGATAAGCAAAGGCAGCTGTCTTGGGTTCAGTATAAAAACCAAGAGGGTTTTTGTTACCTCTCTGCTCCTCCCTAGTTCCATAAACCGAAATTCCTTCAAAGGAAAATTTGTCATTCTGGATGTGCAACAAGCACAGCCTATATTTTATTCCACTTAAGTGAACATGAGGAGTATCTAAAAGAGCAGTGAAAAACTAAAGGCTTTCTTTATCAGATGATGGAGTATATTTAATACAAGATCTCATCTACCAAAGACTCCCCTATCCAGGAGAAACAAACATTTCTTTGCTTAGGCTCTTTATTTTCTATTTCACCCAACAATCAGTCTGTTACATGCAAGATTAATTTCTTACAAGAAACACTGTCTCAAATCACCTGTGCAGAAGCTTGAAATAAGTTTGTAAAGTCAACTCAAACAAAAAGACATTGGTTTAGTTTCTTATACTTGTCCTTCCTGATGCACCTTTTGGTGTCATAATGCACGTAATTGAATATATTCAACGAAACTACAAAACTCTTCATTTATTACTGATACCATCCTCAACACCAAAACAAAACACAACATGTCAAATACCTCTTCAGGTCTTCCTAGAGCAGGAGTTCCAGTCAGGAGAACAGCTCTGAGAGCTTTCTGCACAATTGGCAGTAAAATCTTGCTGCGGGTGGCATTTCTGGATTTCATGTAGTGTGACTCATCAATCACAACCACCTTAAAGTTCTGCCTGTACAAAGTGTCTACCAAAGTCTGTGCATCAGATGTCAACAGCCCATACCCCAGAATTGTGACTTTGCTCGTTGATATTCTCCTGAAAGAGAAAATCCACAAGTTTTCTTAGCAAATTTTCATTGTAGGACAATTAATATAAGAGAGAGATTATAAAAGCTAATCTCAGAAGGTATGTATGTCTCCTTTTGGACTGATTGACAAGTGGGCTGTGAGGCTAACAACAACAGCTTCTGGTGTTTAAAACATCTCACACTTATCAACCACACACATTTTGTAACTATTTTCAGAAGACACGCATTGCATTTCAAAGGAATTTTATTATCTGGCTGCATTGCTTCACCCTGTGCTCCTCCCAAGAGTATCCCACAGGACAAACCCAATTTCTGCACAAAAAGTTACACACAAGCCAAGATCTTTATTAGCACCCGAACACCTGAAGCAATAATGTCTCTGTGCAAGATTTCTACTGCTCTGGGTACAAAGAGTCCCCCTCACCAGCAGCCTGAGAGGATTAACCACACTGTCCCTGAGTGTTTGGGCACTGTGAAAGTACAGTCTGGACTGAACCTCACCACCTGGAAAAACCATTCCTGGCAGAGCTGTCTGTCCAGCTTTTTTTCTCGAACAGAACAAGAAGGAAACAAAAAACCCTGGAAGCAGGGAGCCAACACGGCACAAGATGAAAAATTATTACTTAATTGAAAATGAACTTTTTATAACAAATTTAAAGATGTATACAGGTCCAAGGCATGAATTGATTTTAAAAATCACTAGAGAGCACTGTGGCCCTTCAGGAGCAGCACAGGAACTCAAAGCTGTTAGACACACAAGTCACCAGAATGAGGGCCATAGCTGGTCTGCCCCTCTGTCAGACATCCCTGCTCTGCTGGCATCCTTTCTGTTTGTTCTTCAGTAGCAAGAGATCAAGAAACCAAGCAAGCAGAAGTTTCCTTGAGGATTTAAGAGGAAAAAAGTAAATGCACCTACACATTCATGCTCCTGGATATGGAAGGGGCAGTGGTTTGAGCACTGGCACTGTGGGCACTGCAGATTCTGGCTGTCACTGTACAGATAAACGCAGCAACCAGGAAAGCAAGATTCTCCCTTACCCTTTCTGAAGGGTACATTAAAAAAATTACAAATAAACTTATTTATTTTGGTGGAACCAATTTATTCCAGAAACTTCCGCTTTCAAATTTGGCCAGAAATTACAACCTAAATTGATGCCTAAGTATATTCTAACCAGTTTTAATCAAGAAGTTAAACAACACTCAAGCAATAAACTTAGTTCTTGAAGTTTTGAGGAAAAGCAAAGTATTAAACTGAGAGAAATCAAAGCTTAACATATGGAAGCAGAATTTAACAAAATGCTAAACCAAGTCTGGCAGCTGTATCTTTGCATTTTCTTACAAATGCATAAAACACTCTTTAATGTTAAAATATTAATTAGTTCAGCAGCAACTTCACTTATAGCCAGGAAGCCTCCTGGGAGTTAAATGAGCAGAAACCCAAGTTTCCATCTTTCCTCATTTTTGAATAAAAGTAAGTAATAATGGTTAAGGTCTACTCCTTTGAAAAATCTTAAAAGAGCAGAATTTCCTTTGCCGTTTAATTTTCCCTAGCCCACATTTCCCCTTTCTGCATCCAGCACTACAAGCACTGAGTGCCTTTTAGATAAATACCTTTTAAAAAAGCGCTAATTTTAATTTCCATATTCCTATGATAAACTTAAATTTTGACTATCAGTAGGAATTACCTCTGATGAAGCTTTCAAAATCTATTTTCAGTTGGATTTCTGTGGTTACAACGAAGGTTCCAATCAGCACATTTGGCAGTCAAGTCACTCTCTGATACTCCCAGAAAACATGAAGATCAGTCTCCCTCACACCAAAGTTTTAGAGCAACATCTAAACACTACCATAAAATCAACCAAGTCATTTACAGTAAAGCAGACTAAAAACACCCTTGCAATTCAGGGTAATAGGAGAGTTATTCTAATAACACCCAAGACATAGGCTCTCTGATGAATTCATGCTATTAAGTCTAAAGATAGAAAGCGTAGGTCATGATGACCTTTTCAGTTATTTAGGGATTACTTATTGGAACTTACAAATTTTCTCAGCGTGCTAAATGGAATTCTAACAGTAATCACTTCCTTATTTTGTAATGTACACCAGAAGTTCTACAAAAATGTTTTACAGAAGCTAATGAATCCATCAGAGTTGAGAAATAACTGTGTATGTTTAATTCGAGACACATTGAAGTAATCTAATTTTCAGCAGACATGCATTTGCTACTTTGCAAAAAGCAGATCTCTCAACTTCAAAGAAAATGAGTAACTGTTATCACATAATAACACAAAACTGGCAGAAGTGGCTGATATCCCAGAGGGGGTATCTGATACCCCAGAGGGTGACCCTGTTTGAGCAGGGGGTGGTAAGCAAACCTTTCTCTGGAAGAATAACAAACTCTACTCACCCAATATCAGTTTTGTTCTGAATGATGCTAATGTCATCTGGAGAGAGTTCTGGAATCCACTTCTCCATCTCATCCACCCAAGGGTATCTCAGAGAGGAAGGCACTACAATTAAGAGAGGCCATTCATTTTTATAGTAATATGAAATGGCAATTGCTTGAATTGTTTTTCCTAGCCCCATCTGGGAAAAGAAAAGAAAAGAACAACATCAGAACCAGAAGTCTCTGCTCAGAAAGCATATTCCATTCTGAAGAGCCCAAAAAAATTTGCAAAGGCAGAACGAAATAAGGGAAACCAAGACAAAGAGCTACTTATATAATATGTATTTAATTATCACTTTGTTACCACAGATCATCTTTTATGAAACAAGATGTCTTTAGTTAAACGGATTAATACATGTGTTATATTTGGTCAGCTCAAAGTCAGAAGAAGCATTTCCATTCTTTCAGAAGACTTTTCAGTTCAGGGTCTCAATAGGATAGACCAAAAAGATCAAACTCTTTAACTTGTTAAGCTACCAAAACCATTTTTTAAAGACTATGCAAAGAAAAATACAGGATGCCTTCTTACAATAAAAACAACTTTGTCCTCAATTGCACAGGCAAGGGAAGAACAAAGACCTGTGGGAAGAGCTCTGGTTTTGACCAGAGAGAAACTACTGCTCTGATTCACCAGAGGTGATGGTTTCTCTCTGGCCTGCAGCACAGATGAGAAAGCCCAGACAGGGAGAATTCAGATGTACAGGCAAGGGGAAGATTCAACAAAGAGATTTATAATTAATAGGAAAGTACTTGCTTCCTATTGTCAAGGTGGGAACGCTCCCACCGGTGAATAATCGTGGCAACAGATGATTATGAGATTCAGAATTTAGGGTTTTGTTTAAAAAATACCAACTCTCCCTCCAAGATTCTATCAAAGAATTTTCTTTACTTGTTCACATGGCAAGAGATAGATCCCAGTTCCTGTTAAACATCAAAGCACTGGGCTTAAAATATTCCGTGCAAGTTTTCCTTGGAGTCCAGTGGATATTTGAGTGGATTTGCTGCTATCCAACTACTCACAGTAGTGAGAAATAAAACAACAACTTACATCTCCACTGTTGAGTCTAAATGGACTGGTGCAATGATTTAATGAAGAGATTTCCCAAGCACAAAAGAGAACAATGAATTTGTCTACTACTACTAGGCAGAAAAATGATAGGAAAGCTACTGCAATACTCAGTTTTCATTCAAAATCACCAAGTTTTCATTAAAATTTTCCTGCAAGCTCCCCTTGTGTCACCAGCAGTTCTTAGATCACCTGAAAACAAATCCAAGTGCTAAAAAACCCTAACAAAATAACATCCATTTTTAGTTTGCTGCCATGGCTGTGTCCCTCACTCAGGCTGTGCAGTCCCTGGTGATAATCCAGGCACTGAGCTGAAATGAATATGGATAAAAGCAGCGCTCTTGGCACCAGCACACCCAGGGCTGGATGGAGATCCCACCGAGCTGATCAGCTCACACAACGTGAGACACGAGAAAAACTGTAAAAATATCATGGTCTTGGGTTTTGATTGCAACCTGTCTTTCTCCAGCATGGACATGGATGACAGCAAAGCTGTAATTTTGGGGGGAAACTTTTGTCTGTCCCCACTCTGAGAAAAAAATGGAAACATTTGTAGAATACCTTTCAAAAATACTCTTTATTATCTTACTTTAATCCTTACATAGTTACACAGTCCAGGGATATGTACAGTAATTCTCTGCTCTTGAGTTTTCCTCGATAGTTCTTTTTGCATACAAGCTCACAATACTGATATTTAATTTTACCAACATTTTCTTATTTTAGAGATAGGTCAAAAAGCACAGGATACACACCAGTGCACAATACTTCCTCCAGTGCCACACCTATTGTCATTATAAAATATACATTATTTATTTTGAATAAATGTATCTTCCAGGACTTTTTATTGCTAACATAATTATGCACAGTTCATTTTCTAGTTCAAGGAGTGAAATAAACTGTTTTAATAAAAAAAACAGCTACTGCTGATATTTTGATTTTTCCCAAGCTTCCCTTTTCTCTTCCCCCGAATACTTCTGTATTCTCCACAGTTCCCAGATATTTCGCATTCTGTGCCAGTATAGTTTATCTCCAGATGTAATGAGATTTTTATAGTATGAGGAGATGCTTAAATCCCAATAATCCATCTCTCCCTCCCTCCTAGTGTGTCAAGAAAACCCAAATTAGAATTGGGAGACTATAACAATTCTCTTTTTTAGGAAGATTTTACACGGACAAACACGTCAAGAACATTATTACAAAAATGTTTTATCTGTGGGAAGAAATGCTGGACTCAGATTTCCCTAATATGGAACAATATATATATTTTCAAATGTATGGACACAATGAATTTTACTATTACAACTTGATTAGTGCACATTAAAAAATTCATCTTTGGAAACCATATCTATTAAAAACCTCTTTGTGCCAGAATATCTAATAATCCATTAAAAAGAGCTAGCTGTGCAACTACAAAGAACTTTAAAAAAAAATCAACTGAGTCAGTGTTTTTAAAATGTAACAACACAGGAGATCTAACCTACAATTAAAAGTAACCTTTTAAGTTTTCTCAAGGATTCTTCTAAACTTCTGTCAGTTTTCAATTTTTTCCTCACTTAGGTATTTTCAGGATATCTGCTGACTATCACAGGAATTAGGATTCTTTCATTACCAGCCTTTCTGCCCACACCTCTCAAACAAAAAGAGTCACATCTGCACAAAGTGCATTAACACCACAAAGAAATGGTGCTAGAGGAACAGGAACATCACTTACCTCATCAGCAATCATACACCTAAATAAGAAACAAAAACAGGGGCGGGGGAAAGCAGAAATTAATACTAAATATAATACATAAACCAATAGGTACAAATTGTTTACTATACATTTAAATTCTGGATTTACTGAACCAATGAAAGGAAAAAAGGTGACTTCATTCCCCCAGATATCACCTACACAAAGTGAATTTGGTATGAACTGAAAAAGAGTATGACAATTATTCTAAAAATGTTTATTGAATCTGCTGGCATTACTGCAGAACTTGCAATTGCAATTTCTGTTTAGTTCCAGGGATAGATTAATTGTAACCATAAGAGACACTTCCAAGGCAAGAAGTGCATCTTCAATTTTCTTTTGTTTTTGCTGCTTCATGATTAAGGATTATCTATATGTCAGATTGATTTTAAAAATCAATGCTTTCCAGAGCTGCCACATATGTTTTGAAATAGAAGCAGATACTCCCTCTCCCTCACCAATTGTACCAGCTAAAGTATTAGAAAATGAATTTGATTTTTTGCCCATTTTGCAGTCACTTGGCAATGCCACTCTGTGTAAAGACAATGACAACTCCAAGTCTCCAGTCATAAACAGTGAATTCTGTTCAGCATATTTACATTTTGTAAACATTAAATGCCGTCTTTGACATGAATTTCTTAAAGGCATTTTAACCATTTGTGATTCCATATGTACCCACTGCACTGTGTAACTCAAATATAACATTCCTCCATGAAAAAAAAATGGGAAAGATCTTCCAGGTCTTAGTGTCTTTAACTAAATTTACCAAACCTAGATATAACCATACTGTATTTTGATCCAGAAAAATCTTTACAAGTAAGACAGAACTGCTTTTTTAGTAGTGGCTACTCTGAAGTTAGTGTAGCTGGCCAAAACAAGATAAAACATTTGATATTTTCAGAAACACAGAATACTGCTGTTCGCTCACTCTGCCTGCCAGTATAAATTCCAGTGTCTACTAATTTCAGCAGTTTCTTTCAACTGAGGTAAAAAATTAATTAAAAATTAATTCTTACACAACTTCATTTTTTATAAGCAACAAACTACCTATGTGCAATTGCTTTGCAACTTCTTCCCCCCCCAGCTGTTAGGGATGGAGCAATGAAAACAAAAGAAGAAAATATAACAACACAAAGCCCCCAGTTCTGCACAGATTTACAAAGGAAAGAAAAGGCAGGAATAGAATTATTTTTGGTGGCAACTCGTGATTGTGGGGCCTTTATGTCTGTCATTTGCAGCTGGGCAAAGACATTTATTTGCAGATGACTAACACACAATTCTAATTTAAAAATAATGTCAAGTTTTTGCTCAGAGTGATTTTTTTTCCCATTCAATACTCATTGTTAATTGCTTGAACTGAAGTTTACAAAACAAGCCTTTCTTTTTTGCAGATTCTTTGAGGCCAACTGCTTTCAGTACAATGATCACGTTTTTAAAAAACAGTTTGAGGCCTGAAATCAATTGGAATGCACAAGAACCTACTGTTGCAGTAGTACTCCTTACACAAATGCAGCAAATGAGTAAGACTACAGCTCACAGCTACAGAGCAGAGACAGCTCAAGAACAAACCACAGACCTTCCTCAACAATAAAGATTATTTATTCTAAGAATATCAGAGCAGAAGTACAAATATAGCAACAACCAAGCTGCATCTGATAGCAAGAAAACGTGGTAAAGAGGACAGGAATAAAAGTATTCCTTGCCCAAGTCTGCTGATAAATACAGTATTTCTCAGTAAATCAACTTAGAATTGCATAAATAGTGAAATGTTAATTATGCCAGCTCAGACACACAGAGAACAAAGTGAGAATAGCTAAGATCCTACTGCACTGTTCTTCAGCATAGGTGAACTATTTGGATGCTCCTTCTTCCTTTCATGATAACAGGCAAAAATGAAGAAATTCAGAGTGATTTACAAACAGCTCTGACAATTAGAAGCTGAATAGCAAATAAAAACCCACCAACTTTAAAAGTATGTCAACCACAGGAGCACTTTTTCCATAAAGCTAGATTTCTTCATTAGAGTGAACTGTAGCCACTTAAACATTGATGACCTTATCTGCTGACAAATAAGAAATTGTTCTGTTTTTCTTTTCGCACTCATTTTCACAATGTACTCATAAAATCTTTGGTGTTATTGAGGATCACCTATTTTCATGTCTATTAACTTCCACTGAATATGTCCTAAGTTAAACTTCTGACGTAGCAGCAACAAAGTTGATGATTTTTAAATATTTATAGAAACTCATCATTTTGTTCCTGGTAAACGAAGTGAAGTACAAAGCAGCTGCCATCACTTTACCCATAATCACTCTGCAAACAGAGGTTACATTAAGTGATCAACACAGTTTTATTTTCCTCATTTCTGCAGTACCAACAGACACAGAGCCACAGACATACCCCTATCCTTAAAGCTGGATAACTCCAGTGATATTTTGCTAGTAAGTATTCACTCTTCTTCTGCCCAATGATGAAATTGCTTTGTCATAAGTAGTTGGGATTTTCTTCCTCTACTTGCAGTCCATCCATTTTTCAGCCTTTAAAATTCAACCAGACACATCACAGACTGAGATCAATCAAGTGCACTAAATTGGTTTTAAAGCTCCAGTTAGAGTTATCTGAAAGTGTAAAGTCCTCTGTGATTATACAGTTAGTGACATGAATCACTGCTTGGATCCACACTGCTCAGACTCAAATTCCTGAAGTGCTACAATTTTTAAATTGCTAATTTATGCCAATTAATTAACATCATTGATACTCACACTTGACAAAATTTTGACATGGCACACAAGATTGAGTTTATTATACAGGTATAAGTTAACAAAACTAATGCAAGTGGAAATGGAGGATATTCCAATTATTTTATGACACAATGCATTTTAAAGCATTCATCTGTGTAGCTTTCACAGTTTTAAAATAAGAATCCTAAAGATGCCTGCTTAATGTAGTTACAAAAAGATAAAAAGTCTAAATTTTTTTCATTGGATTCTAGGGCAATGAAAACCAGCTTATATTACTGAGAAGAAAATCACAAAATGTTTCCAGTTTTTAATCACAACAATTAAATTTGAAGTTTAAAGAACTTCCCCATCTTTATAGCCCACATCACACACAACTTAACAAGATACCTAAGAGTTAGTTGCACTAAGCTGCTAAAAAGCAATACTTTACATAATCTTAAAAATATGCAGCCTCTATTTAAAACAAACTTCAGTATGTTCTATATTATTGCAGTCAGACAAGCTGCCAACACGGACATAAAGGTTCCATGCTGTCAAAGCAGAAGAAACAGATCTTCAGCTACATTGAAGGGACAAATACGTATTTTTGTTTCACATATTTTGACTGCAAGAAGACAGACTTCTTGTTCTCTGAAGTTCAATTAGTCATTTCCTCTCAACTGGTAGCTACCCAATCTGAGCTTCATCATTCATATCCCATCTGTTCATATGACACCTTAATAATAGCTCTATCCAAGAATATAAATCAGAGCTATGATACGCAGATTCATATCCTGTTATAAGCTCAGCCCACATGGTCAAAAGTTTCAGCAAAGCATGGAAAAAAATCATCTGAGATGTCTCAGTTGCACTTACTCTCAGCAGCAAAGTCCAACCATGCAAAAAAGCACCAGTCAATGGCAAATTCTTTTAGATTCTTTCCCATCTAATCTTTAAATGTTTCCCTTCTTCAGAGCGAATCCTGTGGCTTGTGTTTGAATCTCTGTCCATTCATCGAGGAAATCTGGTTTTTATTCCCAGCAGAAAGCAGTAGAATCTCATTGGGATGCACTGCACATGCTGCTACAACCTTCCTACTATTCACAACCCTTTTGCAGTGTGGGGTTAGCAACGGCCTTTGGACACAGTAGGATCTTTCATAAATAGAAGGGAACCATAGTTTGGGCCCCCACTAGACTATAACATCCCCAGCATTTTGAGGTGTATTAGCTTGAAAATTAAACTACATTTTTCTTTTATCAAGCAAACACAAAGAGCTTTGAGTGAGGATGTACCCTGGTGAGTGAACACGCCTGCAGAGAGCAAGGTTGGCTGTGCTGGTGTACCTCAGGTGCACACAGGTCCAAAACCTTACTGCTGTTCACTAAAGACAACAAATGCAAGTACCTGAGGTTGTACACAAACCCCAGCTTTCTTCTGGATGTGGAGAATCCCACAGTTGAAGGGACCACCTCAAGCTGGATGAGTCAGAACCCCAGAACCAGACTTTCAGCACTATCAGAATAGGCAAAGGCGCATTTACACATTCTAACTACAGGAAACCTTAGAGAGAAACCTGAAGTAAGAAAAAAACAGGTGAAGGAACTAAGAAAGAAACCCAAAACTCCTGATAGAGCCCTCTGAAAGCTCTGCCTCTAAAAGGACAGAAAGAATACTTTTTCAAACCTCAAAAGACACAGAAAGAGTTCCTGGTTGTGTTGATGTCAAGAAGATTGGAATCAACTTTGCAAAGCAGAAGGACAAGCAGATCTTCAAAATTTCACGCAGATGAGTTCATTGGAGAAACAGAAGGAAACTGAGGCTAAACTCATGAGGCATATGTCACAGAGCCACAAAAAAATAGTCTGCATCAGAAGGAAGTTAATGCTAACACAGTTTCATAAAATGAGTTGCAGGGAAGAACAAACATTTAAATGAAAATCATTTCTATTTCTGTGTGTCTGGGTTACATTCAGGTCACCCCTTTTGAAATGTCAGTATTATTAACCATGCAAACAATACAGCTAAAGTTTCTTATATTAATTATGGCTACTGCAGCAAGGTACTTTTCTAAAAAAAAGGATCTCATTTTGAACTTTGCTCTTGGAGGGATATTGATTAACAACACTCTGGAACTAAGGTCTGAACAACTAAGGATCCTATCAAGTCAAACAGCTGGTGTTAGAGGTTTCTTGTAACTATAGAAATATTTGCAATAATATCCTCTCTAGAGAGCTGTGCTTCCTTACATGGTAGACTAAAACCTACGGGGTACAGCAATCCAATACATCTGTTGCTTGCTTGTAGGGATAATTTAACTTCTTGATTGATTTTCAGCAGCTATTTATCCAGGGAAAACCACTTAGAACTGCAGGTAGCTTTTTCAGAACAAACTCCTTCCCTTTCAAATGTGTTTTCCAAGGCAAACAGTCAAAGCAGTAGCACTTCATTTTTTAAAACACTGAAAAATTTTGTTACTACTCAAGCAAATTAAAGCTGTTTTTTGTTAATGCAGGCTTTGGAACATGTTGTACAGAGGAAGCTCGAGTCTTTCTTTCACTGGTGTGGGTGTCCTGATATTCTTGGGATTCTCACCTACTCATGTGAGTCAGTTTTATATAACACTACAACATATAATTTACCTCCTACTCACAAGCCAACACTTCAGCACTAACATCTTAACCAAAGGTTATTTAAGGAATCTGAACTTAGAACATTTTTATATAAAACTGCGCAAGCAACCATTACATTTGTGTGTCAGTAATCACAGCACACAGCCCTAAAACTAGAACAAAGAGAGCTGACTCCCTTGCAAAAATAATCAGGGGTGTTTCACCAAATATAGTGCTCCAGAAGACGTAAGATAGATCTTACCCTTGCTCCTGAACTACACTAGGTATTTAAAAAAACCTTAAGTAATAAAACCCCAACCTTTGATTTAACATAAGATGCACTAAGTTGCCACATCTGCATTGTTAATGATTCTGAAAAGGAGCATAGAGGAGAATGGTTGTGGTCTCTTATGCTTTTCTCCAATGCTCCTCAACATGTGACTGAAAAACCCACCTCAAATGTTTTATTAATATTTGAAAGCTCTCAGACCACATGTTCTGGTATTCTAGCTTTGGCAAAGCTGTGTGGAATAACACATAACAAAGCGGTCAAGCTGAAGGTTAAGCTCAGACACATCAATAGGTTTTTAGAATATATTAATGGAACTGCTAAGTGGAAAAACCTCCAGCCAAGAAGACACTCAGTAGTGATAGTGAAAACTCTTTACCTATTCAGTCACTGGCTTCAGAGACAAATGGGTTCAGCAGATGACTCAATGCAAGAAAACAGATAATGTCAACTAATTTCAGCTACTGATAATCTAGGCTGCAAACGTTAACCTTGTGCTGTTAACTGGCATGACTGAAATACCTGTGAGCAGCAGTAGAAGTCTTCCTTAGCATGCAGTCTAACAGCTTTCGATGAAATTCAGATTCTTATCACTACTTTCCCTATAAACTCTGCATTCCCTGGTGATCTGGGGCAGTTTTCCCTTCTGCCTATCTCTTCCAACTTGCATTAAGTCAGACAGAATGTGACTCATACTCGTTTAAGACTTTACCTCTATTCAGTCTCATTGAAGCCCCTTGTCTCACACTCAGAACTGCTCCCTCCCATTTGTCCTCTCCCTGGTGCTTGTGGTTAAACACACCAACTTGTCCTCATGGATTGCTGCAAACTTTCCCTGCACACAGCTAACACTAATTCACTTCCCCTTTCTCCTCCCTCTGTCACTGCTGACAACCTACTACCTACACTTGTAGTCTTTATCTCTTTCTGTTCTCCTCTTCTAACAAGCTGTGCCCTGCATTTCTAAAATCTGCATTTTCTTCTCTATTCCTGCTGCTACAAGTCCACATCTAAACCCAGGTAAATTCTCATATTTCTACCATTAGGTTTTTTCTGTTAACTCTTCTTTCTTTTTTCTTTTTCGCCCCACATAGCTCCTCTCCTGAATTATATCCTGCATTCACTTACTGACAATGCATTTTTTGTTCTATTTGAATTGCTTCCCAGTTCCTCCAGCACCACTTCCAAACAAGCTTCCCTGGCTATGAAAGCTCTGCAGAATTTGGCTCAGCCTCTCATTCATACTTCCTGCATCTGAACCTCACTCTGTGAGCTAGCATCTTCATTTATTCATCCCTCTCTTCCTTGGCACTTCTCAAATGTGAAATGTACTCTGAATCACTACAAACCAACGTCTTTAAAAAAAATGAAACCTTTCTCCAACGCTCAGAGCTGAAATGTATTAACTGTTTGATCCTGTCCATGTTCACTAAATAGCCATCCCATTCTCTTTCCCCAGAGATTACTTCTGTGCTTTGTTCTCTAAGACTGGAGATAATGGCTCACCTGTAATAATGCAGGTTTAAGGACCCGCATTCATCACAAAATTATATTCATTTTATACAACTGAGTTGCTGAATATATTGGAATAAATGGTTTCTTATTCTAGCAAGAGACTTATGCCTTGTTTCAAACAGTTCTTTCAGGCTAGAGACAGAAATCACAAAAAACGTTACAATTATTTTTGTTCCAGTCTGATCCCAAGTTGTACAAATAATGGAGACACTTGATGGCACTTGATGCTGCAAGCCACCAAGTACAAATTAAAATAAAAATGAAACATTTAAAGAAATATTCATAGACATGATTTTAAATAAACCCCAAATGTGAAGGTAATTTCTTTTGCTAACATGTGATTGAAGTAATTTGGCTTTTATTGAAGTCAGTGTGACAAAAACAGAGAGAATAAGTAGACTTCTCAAAAGAGAGCATGATTAACTTCATCTTGCCTGTTCGTGATGATCTTCATGTTGAACTCTGAACTCCCCATCTTAAGATCAAATTGGTCATGAGTTTCATAACAAGAATTCAAATTAAGTGCAGACTCACAGCAATGATACTACAAACCCTGGAGTCATTACAGGATATTCTGTTTGGTGCTAACACCAGCTCTACATCCTTACCTGCAGCATCTAAGAATGCCAGTCACTGTTCCGTGCTTACAAAGAAATAGCCAGAATGCTCATTAAACTTTTCAGCAACTTATTAAGCACAAAATGGCCCAATATGAATAAAACCTGAAGAAAAATTCTTCTTACAGATGTTCTGCATAAATATGCATAATTATCAGTACAAACACTGATATCAGCATAAATTCTGATCATACAGTGATAACTATCAAACAGCTACAGCTCCAAAATATACGAACTCTTCATGTCAAGTACTTCTGTTACATTTTTCTTCCTTTAGAAATTAATGGCCAATGCTTTCACTGTGTAAATGAAATTATGTGCTTCTTGTTTAGGTTAAACAAAGATATTCAGTAAACTAAGACAGTGGTGTTGTGAGAATTTATAACAGAAATGAAAACAGTAAAGTAAAACTCAACTGAAAATAACTACGCCTTATCTCCCAGAAGAGAAACACTAAGAACTAATACCAGAGGGAAATTCAAAAGTAGTCTGCAAAATATTTTTTAAGTGTTCCTTTAAACCATGCAGCCAATTCTGGAAAAAAAAAAAATTAGACAATGGTAAAAAGCACTTGGTCTTGCATTTAATCACAACATCGACTTGCAGAAACTTATGACCTTTCAAACAAAGGACAGAAAAATTAGATACAGGCAGTAAGAGATATGTAGACATGGAACTAGGCCTAGTGCTTCAAAATGGAATTGAAAGACAAATCTATTCTCTTATTCATAGCTACTATCAAAGATAAAAACCTGAAGAATAGAAATACACTGAAAGAGCAAATCGATCAGTAATCATTAACCAAAAACAGTAAAGATAAAAGCAAAGTAAAACAAAAGCTCTGGTAACTTAAAAAGGCAATACAAGGCAGAAAGCACCAATTGCACTGTACAGAAGGAGAAAGAAAGATTAATAGACAACATAAAACCCAGAAATAACCTCAGTAATAATGACAAAAATGAGAGTGAAAGTGAAAAATAGTTATAGAAAGGTGTAAGACAAAAGGGCCTACTGCTCTAGCACAAGCTAAAATATGCATGGGAGTCCATGGACTGAACATATTTTCTCTTATTCTATCAGCTTCCAAAACGTAAAACTATCACTCCCTTGGACACCCAACTCAAACAGAGATTATACCTTTCATACTCAACTGATATTACATCCTAGAAAGTTAAAAGAAATTTGTGTAGAAATTTGCATAAGAATTTAAATAGGACATATCAGAAATTCCTCACCCTACAAAGGGCTGTGCCTGGGAATTCTAAACATTTCTATTTGCTTCCTGCCCATTTCTGTGGCCCCACTACTAAAACCTCAGCAGACTGTATATACTGTGCCTTTCCAGTGAAGAATCTTTCAGCTCTGTTTATAAACGTTGAGGAAATTATGAATTGAACCTTTAGTTTTTTGGTCTACTTTGAGGATGGGAGAGGGGAATAATTTCTACAAAGACTGATAATCTTTGAAGTGTAAGTCTGTTTTAATCAACAAAGAATTAACTACGTGTTCCTCTTGTGTAACTTGCCAGAAATCAGAGACATAGTCAATGGGAAAAAGTACTACTTGAAGTGCAGGCAACTGACTGAATATTATAACAGAGGACATTCACACTCCATTCTCCAATGATTTCACTGCCATACTGGTTCTCTGCAGCTTATTATCCAAAAAAATATTAAACACTATGCAACTTTTCCTTACTCTAGGTAGGGACTGTCTAACAAAACAATTGCCTTGTCATTAAAACTGACAGCTCTTAATGGCAGATGTGAACTCTGCTTATCCTGATATCGCCATCCATGGTCATTTACTTTTTTTACTGTGTCTAACAACAGTAAGACAGCATGTATGGGATTTTAAAAATCACATGCTCCTCTCCTGAATATGTAAGTTAATGTATTACCTCTCAAGATTATAAAGGAGACAAGATCACCCCAGTTTGACCACACAATTATAATGGAAACTTGTTTTATGGGTGGTAAATATCTCTAAGTCCTCTTTTGCATCCAGCTTAAACAAATTGTTCTGCCAACATGCCTAGAAAGAAATACATCTGTGTGTCCAAAGGCATCTTTTACAGATACCACCTACAAGACAAGCAATGCTAAATAATGATGCTTGCAAATCACATGCTGACAGTTTTTACTACAAAACTTGATAAAGCATTTAGTGATATCCAGTAGTATGAGAGCTAAATTTTAAACAACAGCATGCCTCTTTTACTGAGTATTCAGGTGAACAAATTGTTTGCACTACTAGACAGACATCACACACTTCTGTAAAGAGAGGATATAAAACAAGAATACATGGTAAAAAGAATAGCGACTTCCCAAGTACGACACTAAGGAACAGAAGCAGTAAAAATCAGTAACATTCAAAGAGAGATGTGAGCTCAAATGAGACTGAATACAATCCTTACCAGTACTATAGAGTAATTTGCTCATATATCTCTGAATCTTGGATATTTTACCCAAGCTGGTACCACTTCTTCCACAGTATTGTGCTTCGACACTGTCACCTCTTCACCAACACCTGGTGACCCCACAGCTCTACCCTGAGTTCTTAGGAAATGGGGATTTGTCCACATCTGCCCAAACCATGACTAATAAGCAGCAGAGGGCAGAGAATTGCTCACTTCCACCTCCCAGCAGCACACACATCTGACCCCAACAACCCTCAGTATTTCCTAAGCCTGTTGCTCACAGTTCACGTTCCTGGAAGGGACAAATCGGTTAGTTTTTATTTAAGAGGCAGTTTAAAGCACACATAAATAAATAAATACACATTATTGCTGTTTTTAAAAGTAACTTACACCATCACTGAAAGAAAATCATAAAAATAAAATAGTCTTCGTGGACATAAGTTGTGTGCACCCACCTTTTGTGGGCATTAATGTTTAAGTCTACAAATAAAGACTATATATTGTATCCATCCCTGGGCAGCCATTCCAAAGGGCATTTCTGAAGAATAATCTCTAGTAAGAAATAAGCAGCCAGTCAGTTATTTACCTCTAAGGCATGTTTGGGAGATAAAACGTATCTTAGCTTATGTTGAACCACACACTGTCTTGTTGGCTCTAGAATAGTCATTTCCTAGATAAGTGTTAAGCAGTCTCTGTTAGACAAGGTAATGCCTTTGGAGCATCCACTGGAAAAGCCTTTGATTCATTTACCAAGGAATCAAAAGTACAAACCACAACAGCATATTTATTTTATGCTTTGGGAACAGACAAGGGAATTAATAGCTGACTGCCAGCCCCTTCCATGCAAAAAATAAGAGTTTGTTCTAATAATAAGTCCCTTTTCAGGCTGGGTGCTTGTCTAATCTAAGATGATATTAATTGAATCTCTTCAGCCAACAACACTTGCTCTACACCAGTTTCCTACCACTCCAGCAAAGCATGGATCAAGTGATGCCTGTGAAGGGAATGCATAGCCTGGGGGAAGAAGAAAGATGAGCAGAGATGCACATATTGCTCACTTCCAAGTCCTATGCTTATATATTTTTAAAACTAGAAAAGACACTTCTACAGAAAATGTACCACTGGGAATACTGAAAGAAGGTTTAAATCATTATGGAGTACACAAAAGGGAAAGACTTCTGTGAGGCAAGGGCTGACAAACTAATAAGAAGATTCAGCTATAAGCACCAGAGGCTCTTGTTCTCTGTTTTGGGACAGGAAGAGAAATAGATCTGCATGAGCAAGGGACAGATTTAGAAAATACTCCTTGGGAAAGTTTGAGTTAACACATTTTACTTTAGATAGAAGCTGGCTGAGAGGATGCACACAATTCCTCAGTTTGACCCATCTTACACACAGAATTTGCTGTGCCAAGAAATGAGATTTCTTGCAATCACGATGAACATTTTTCCATATGCATGCCACATGAAAACCATCAGTGCTGGGTTATGCAAAACTCTTGTTAGTGAAAGACTTAAAAAAACCCAACATAAACCCATAATACTAATGAAAAAAATAAAATTCCCTCCTTGACAGAGAGTCATTAGAACAGGTATTCTGAACCTTTCTGAACACTTATTGCAGGCAATTGTTACTACTTCAACAAAAAGAAGAAACATTTGACAAAAATTTATCCAGTCCTGCAGTTAAGCTGCTTCCCAAGGAACCTCTCTATGATACAATAGCCTTAGCTTATCTTAGCAAAAGATTATGCCACTTTCAATACATCTATTAGCCTACACTAATTAAATGTGTAGTTTCTTTAATTTTAATGGCTTCTGTTATTTCACTGTATATAGAAATATACACCTCAATTGCATATTCAATGGCAGCCAAGGGCTTTGGATTTATTAAATTCAACTTCAACACAGGCTTTGCTGTCTATTCTACCAAAATCTTAGCTATCCATTAAAATGCTATCTATTCATTCTCAGTCTGTGCAGCAAGAAAATGCCTGATATGACTGGTGGTCACAGAGAAGTTAATGCCAATTCAGCATAAAGCATATCAAATCTCAGGCTCTCATATGAATGGCTGGACTCATCTTTCTCTTCTGCCACTGAAACTGGCAATATAAAACAGATGGTTTGTTCATTCCCTGAGACAGCAGTGCTAAAGGGTTTTGGCCAAAGGAATACAATCAAAGCGAAAAAATTCACAGGAAATTTTAATTGATTAAAAATTCCATATAATTTCAAGAACTGATGACAAATGCTTCCTTTCCAATTTTTCACCTTTAGAGGAAAAGATGCACATTTCTTTTCCCCTGAAAATAATCACAAACATTAGCAAGAAACTCCCTTAGGCCCCAAGCCTCTCCTTCTCAGAGAGATGCTGAAATAATCAGGAACTAATTTCATCCATCTTTCCCACACAGGCTACAGTAATTCCATTTGTGCCAGACCTCCCAAACATCATTCCTTTCCAAAAGAACAGCATACAGTAGTTTCACAGCTTCAGGCTGCAATTGCCCACATTTCCTAAAATTTATAAATGTGGAAATAGCATTTCCCCCCCTCCTTTTTGACCCTGTAACTCAGTAACAGGTTCTTACTCAGCAAAATATTTCCAGCCTCTGCTGCATAAACCGTGTTTTTTGATTTACCAGGCACTTAATTGTTGAATGCCTTCTCCATCAGCTGCTGCACTGGCTAACTGAGCACTCTGCAAGGCTGCTTCTGCTCTGCTGCTGCAGCTCAGTGAGCTCAACCAAAACATGATTACACGCCAGAATTGTACTAAGTTTAAAATAGAAAACCACACAGATGCATCAGGATCTGTTAGTCATTCCCTTAACAGCTCTACCATGCCATTAAGAACTAAAGAATCAAATGTGAATTAACTTATTTTAAGAATTCTCCATTAACATAACAAAAATGATGGTCCTACTGATATCACCCTCCTTTCACATAAGTATCTATGAGAACTTTGATACTACAATTCTCTTTTGCATAATGCATTATTAAACACTTCTTCATCCTCTGTGGAAAAAAACCCCACAATGCATTTTAAACCATGTTACCTTACAGTTTATGAAAGATTTCTGTAACATCTAAGACTGCTGGTATTGAATAACCTTGGTAAAAATTAATTGATGTTTACCTCAAGTAATTATTTTTAGCATGTGATACAGTAAGGTGAATACAATAATTTTACCTGCCACTTCTCTGAAGTGCAAATATGATGCCTTTTTCCTGAAAAGGAAGCAGCTTCTTTCTCAGTCTTTCAGGCAGGAAGGACAGCTTAGCATCAACATCCTCTAACTGAGAAGCTTCAAGTGAAGGTGTTTCCTGAAGAGCATTGGCCATGCTGAACCTGAGAGAAACAAAAGAGAAAGAAGATGTCTTACTTACAAGGCAGAATACAGAATAAAGCTGCATGGAACAATATTGATCATCTTGAAATAATCAATATCTACATAACTTTTCTTGAGTTTTGAGAATTCTCTCTGGCAAGCATAAGATTGCACAGATGATGGAGGAAGAATCCCTCACTTCAGTATCCATAAAATATTCTAACTATTTCAGGATGAAGAGGTCAGCACTTGTCTCTTCCTTTACACCATGAAATAATTATTTAAGCAAATACCCTATTCATGAATGAAAGTTATTTGCCATTCAAATCAAGCTTACCCATGGACATCGAAATATAATTCTCATAGTAAACATTTTTCAGAAGAGTTCTAGGAAAAAGATAAGTTATTTAACCTTCAGATGATGGAACTAACAGTCCTTTAAGATTTTTAATCCTAAAAATTAAATCAGAAAAAAAAGGGGGAAAATAAGACCACTTTGGAGGAATTTAAAAAAAAAAAAAAACCAAAACAAACCAACGAGTAAGGACATTAATTTACCTGAGTAAAAAACAATCTTAAACCATAGAACTAATCAATAAAAATTCTAATAGTGTTCTTAAGATTAAAAATGTGGATTCTTCATTCATTTTTGTTCAAGGGACAGGGTCAGAGCAGAAACGCTCACTTTCATTCTCTTTTAACTTCAATAGACTTTAAAAAGGCAAACAAAAGTTTACAAAGCTCAGTAGCAATGCACTAACTGAACACAAAGAAGGACTCAAACCTTTGCTTCAAAACATTACTGAATTATTTTAGATTCACGGCCTGTATAAGGAGGATCCTTATATATAGGATCACCACAGGAACAAAGAATGACAGCGAAAATAGGCTTCCTGGACTCTCAGCAGTACCACCAGGCTTGATAGCAAAACTCTGAGCTTGGTGCACTCAGATTTTTGATAGTGACTTATTTCTGAAGCAATTTGGAAGAAGTCAGATATGATGTGAAGGATGAACTATTACATTCGCAAGAAAGATGTGCTGAGCTCTGTGGTCACTCACACCAAGGACCTGCAGGACTAGGTCACCTGCTTTTTGACACTCACTGCTTACAAAGAAAGAAAGACCTGGGGACAATGAAAACGGTTAAAGTAACCAGCATTATAAAGCATGATCAGCAGTTTGCAACAGCTTCCTTCTACTGCCATGGAGTACAGGTGAGGAGGCAGAACAGGCAGACAGATTCAGGTGAAACCACAGCCACGGTGAAAGAACCACACCTCTGCTCCTAAGGCATTCCACTTACGAAGCTTCGGCTACAAAACCTGATGTGCACTATTCTCATGTGGTGTGGAATCACTGAGCACCCAGTTCTGAATCTCTCACAGTTAATACTGTCTTAAAATCAGGGAGTTACAAAGGAAAAGGGAAAGAACAGAGGACTAGAGAGTGCAGCAAATAAAAGTTATCGGCAATCTGTCACATCTAGAGGGGAAAAAAAAGGGAACTGTCAGTACTGTTGCCAACAATGAGGAGAGGAAAATGGACAGGGAAGAGGACCTGAATGTTCTGGAAATCCACTAAACTGCTGTAGAATTCCAGAAAAATGAGGATTTTGGCAGATCTATCACTGGCATTAGCAGTCAGACTAATGACATTCAGAGAGACAGAAAATGAATTAGTGCTTTTCTTGGATATAGGATGAATAACAGGCACATCTATCAGGATACACATCATGCATTCAGGGGAATGTAAAGAAAATGCTGTGGATGAGCCTCCAGGCAAGTTCCAATGCCATTCTCATTGTGGAAGAACTGAACAGGGTTCAGTTCTGAACTGGAACTTCCAGGCATTCCTTCTTGGGCCTCTATTACCACTTCTACAAAGAAGGGATGTTTAACCACAACCATTCTGACATACCATGCTGCTGGGCAATGAGGGAAGAACAGTGAATTTAAAATACTGATCAACACACAAAAGCTGGGACATAAGCATTGTATTGACCACAGCAAATTTGTCCCCCATTTTCACAAGTGGAATCTTTGATATATCTTCACAGAAACAACATTCCTGTACCTTGAGCCTCTGGAACATTCAGCAGCAGATACAAGTACTGTGATGAGTACCAGGCTCTTTCACGCACGTCCACCACAGAGCTTTACTTAACAGAAGATGGAAAGCCCCTGTGTGCCAAAGAGAAGCATTTCACAGAAAAAAAAAATCATAAAGCTCCAGTGAATACCTGCTTCAGCTCTCAGTTGAGCAAACAAAAATGTTTCAACTCTAGCTGTTGGGAAAACAGCCATAATCACTTCAGTTCTATCACAATATTTTCCACTGAGTGTTTTTTTTCCTTTTAAAAGTTGATTAAGGTACTTCAAGACTGCTGGCAAATAAACAAACACTAAACATTTCTGCAGAGCCAAGTTTCAAAACGAATGCTGAACAAACCTGTTCAACACCCAGTTCTGAGATGTACCTCTAAAGAAAATTTGTGACTCATTTTCTGTGACAATTTTCCTTTCTATAAATGCAGAGATAATGATGTACTTCTGATCAGCTCGCTACATAGCTTGTTGTGAGTGACAATGTGAGAACGAAATGTTAACATAACTAACTTTCTGTTGAATGAGATCATGACAAGATCCTTTCACTGAAACACTGAATAGGAGCCATGCAGTTTCAGAAGCACAAATCTGAATTAGAGAAGGGGCATGAATCACCAGTACATAGCAATACTACCATGAAAAATGTTTCTGCATCAGTCATTAACAAGATTAGAACTGACTTTGCAGATCTTAGAAAGCAGCAAAACAGAAGGCACTAACTACCAGATATGTATAAGTTTTCGTTTAGTTTTTTTTCTCTGGGTGAATAATTATATAAATGAATGGTAAATAATTATAGACTAGGTGAATAATTAAAGAACTCCACAAGTGGTGAACAATAACTATTAAAACAACATATACGGTGACTGTGGCAGTGGTGGTCATTTATGTTTTGAGACAGAGCATTTATGTACACACTGTAGTAATGTCAAGAAATAAAAATAGTCCATTTTAAAGAAGAATTTAGTCAGTGAAGCAGAAGACCAGTTTGTATCTGTTGTTCTACTCATTGCAGATTTAGAAGATGTAAGAAGAGAAAGACTAGTGCATGTATTCTCTAACCACAAGTTTTCTTTTTTTTTCCTGTGTCCTTAATGTGCTGTAACAGAGATCACATCGACTTTCCCCCATCTCCAGAGCACAAGTTCTGGAGCTTCATTTTTTTCAGACAAAATAGACCTAAAAGGTTTTGTTTGGAGACCTAGCTTTTCATCGAGAGACTTCATTCAGCTGCACAAGTTTCATGAGTTAAAAAACCCAAACTCTAGAGTATTTAATCAAGTGTTTTAAAGGAAATCAAGGATGAAATAGCTGAATTACTAAACGCAGTAACTATTCATCTAATATTGCTAAAGTATCTCAGGACTAGATGGTGGTAAATGATCCCAGCTTTTAAAAGCAGGGATGAGGATTCATGGACCTACATCATGATTCATTCATAAGGCATAAAAAATCAGTAAAAAATTACGAAGTGCAGAACCTGTGAACACCAGGATGAATGCATTTATTTGGTGGGAAGTCACCATGTGTTTTGTAAAGGTGATTTCAATTTTTCCAGTCTGATGAAGTTTTTTTGAAAGTGCTTTACAACAATGTACCTATAAACTATTTGATGCAGTCCAATTCGCACTATTTTTCAAAAGTAAATTAAAACAGAATAAATTTCATACCGTATTTGTACCATAACTATAATTTCCAGGAAAACTTTTGAGAAAGTCTCTCAAACTTCCAAGAAAACTGAGCTGCCACATAAAAAATTGCACTGAAACTTTTTTTTTTTTAATTCAATCAAGTAGAAAGTTCAAACACGAGAGAAACAACATCAGCAGTATTTCCAAGCAATCTGCTCCAACTTCTATCATGTTCAATCAATCATAAATGATCTAGAAAAGTAAGCAGCTAGCAAGGGATAAGGGCAGTGCAAATAATAGTAAAATGAAATAAAATACGAAAAAACCCAACCCTGAATTTCTTTCTAATCACTGCTACTGCTATACTGCATTTCACTATAAGCCCTTATCCTTCCAGAGGCAGCAACTGAGACCCAGCTTGGTGAGGATACCACCCCTGGGGCTGTTTCTTTATTGGAAAGTTGGGTGCAAGACTGATGATAAGTTCAAGGACTACTTTAAGTTTTCCAACAGCTGTTTGTCAACACAAGCTGATTACATAATATAAACCCACTGCTTATTTTTACAGGCCACTAAGTATAGCCTTTAATGCAGCTCAGCAGCAGATGCCTAAGACATATGAGTCTTTCCACTAAGGGTTTTGCTTCATAAATTTCCTCTTGATGGCCTTAACTGCTCCATGACTGTGTGTTCAATAAAACTTAACAGGGAATCCAAAGCTCTAAGAACATCTTGGTTGATTGATTAATCAACTATTGCACAGAATCGTTTGGGTTGGAAGGGACATCTGGAGATCATCCTATCCAACCTCCCTGCCCAGACAGGGTCACCTGGAGCAGGTGACACAGGAACGCATCCAGATGGCTTTAGAATGTCTCTAGAGAGGGAGAATCCATGACCTTCCTGGGCAGCTGATCCAGTACTTTGCCATCTTTGTAAAGAAGTTCTCCCTTAGGCTGAGGTGGAACTCGTGTTTTATTTTATGGCCATTACCCCTCACCATGTCAGTGGACACTTCTGAGAACAGTCTGGCACCATCCTTTTGGCACCTGCCTTGGAGATATTAATGTGCATTAACGAGATCCCCTCTCAGTCTTCTCTTCTCCAGACTAAACAGGTCCAACTCCCGCCGTCTCTCCTCATAAGAGAGATGCTCCAAACCCCTCATCGCGTTTGTGGCCTTTACTGGAGTCTCTCCAGTAACTCATTGCCTTTCTTGTACTGAGGAGCCACCAGTGGGATAATAAAGAATTGAAAATCTACCCATCAGAACACAGAGTTTTAAAGAACACTGCAAGAGAAAGCAATCAGACGGAGCAAAGGACATCACATAGTTCTGCAGCACAGAACAGATTTTCCACAGGCCGCTATACCGCGCTGGAGGGAAGCGCACACCTCAATACCTGCCTGGGGGCAAGCTTTTTATTTTTACTTACGCAAATCCCTGCAGCTGCAATCGCAGAAGTACCTGAGCGCACGATGCGATGAGCCAGCAGCAGCAACAGCAAGAAGTGAAACCTGTCACAAACACGGGCTGGGGACGAACAGGAGGCACCTGGCAGCTGGTTCCCGCCTGGCGACCGACCCCGAGCGCGTCCCACCCCGGGCACCCCCTCACGGCCGCGGGCTCCGCGCTCGAACAGCCGCCGGGAAGTGACGCATGACCAGGGGTCACGGACGGGAAGCGCTTTTGGGCCCGGGGACCGCTTTTTCCTTATTTTTTCTGTCCTCGCCGTCCTTCTCCCCCCGGCCCTGCTTCCCCAGGAGCGAATTAAAAATCATCTTCCCGTCCGCCCTTCCCTCCTACTGGCCCCTGCTCCGCTAGAGCGGGCGGGCTGAGGAGGGGCGAGAAGGGGGAAGCGGGACTGGGAACGGAGAGAGGCGAGGATGGGGCTAAGGGCCGGGCTGGAAGGGGCAGCGCCGCCGGCTCTTGGGGTTGGGAAGAGCGGTGAAAGCCGGGGCGAGGGGCCGGGAGGGCGAGAGGTTGCGCGGGCAAGCCCCGACTACAGCTCCCAGCCTGCCCCGCCACAGTGCGGGCGCCGTGCGGCTGCGGGAGCACTGGCGCGGGCGCCCAGTGGAGCCGGGGTGCTGCTGCTCGGGATACACCACACGCGCGGGAGCAAGAGAGGGACTCAGGCGCGGGCGAAGGGAGAGCGGCCAGGGGAGAGATAGGAGGCCTCTAGGACCCCGCGCTGCCACTGCCGCGGGATCGCTCCGTGTGCCCGCGGCCATGGGCTGCACGCAGCAGGCGGGCCTTGCGGTGCCGGTGCGCCGCTCTAACTGGTGATGGCTGCTGTCTGTCAAGGCAGTCGCGCCCTCCGATTGGTCGCCGCCTTCCGGGCGGGCTCGTCTTCGCGTAAGCGCCGAGCGGCCCCGCTCCGCGGCAGCGCCGGGGGGAGGG
>VZRR01012530.1:1338-102840 GCA_013398015.1 Oreocharis arfaki
TCCCTCCCTCCCTCCCTTCCTCCCTTCCTCCCTTCCTCCCTTCCTCCCTTCCTCCCTTCCTCCCTTCCTATTTTAAAGGCACAATCTGTCACCAAACTGCTTTTATTTTATTACTCCTCTTCTGAGACTTCCAGCTCCTTCATCTCATCAGTGAGGAGCAGCTCTGTTCTCTGGTGGCACGTGAGTGTCACTTTGTCTGGGTTCCCTCACCCAGTGTCACCAGTATCTGGTGTCTTCAGCCTTCTCATCTGCATACAATGTCTGTGCTTCTTGCAAAGCTTGGCTGGCATCAGAGCCATGTGCCTCTGTAAGCTGGTTTCACTCTTACTCCAGTATGAAGACCAAAGATCCTCATGCAGAGGTGTTACAGCAGGAATTAGCTCCTGCCTGGATATCTTGTCCCTTCTGCCCCAGACTGTCCCATCTTACAGGAAGTAAAAGTGGCTGATGAATAAACCCTAAATTCATTGACTGTGTGTGGGTCTAAGCATACATCACCCAGCATGCTCACAGCTCTGGGCTCCAAGGACTCAGATTGAGGATCTGTTGGATAGCACCTGTGCACTGAAATCAGGACATGGGAAACAATCAGTAAGGAAGAAAAGTCTGGCTCATACCCAAGTCTTACCCCAATATGAAGATGAGATGTGGGCAGTGTGTATATCCAGGTTATAAGGTCTCCCCTAGTTCCTACCAAGTCTTTTTCCATTGTCTACTAATAGTATGTCATGGTTTGGTTTCCTTTTGTGTATCATCAATGCTTTTAAAAGGATTGTAACTAAAGCAGCCGTTCCTCAGCATTCATAGAGCCATCTGTGCAAATGGAGCAGTTCCCACCTGTCCTCTGGTTCCTCAGGCAGCAGAAGTGCTTTCCCCCATGAGCTTCAGCATCAATATGTTGCTGTAAAAGGAACTTAGGAATAATTGCCATAATTAATAATAGTGTTTCAACTGACTTTGCAAACATGCACTAGGTCTGCCCCACAGTTCTCCACAAGTGGATAAAGAGGGAGGAACACATAAGCTTCTGTGTAATAAATATATGGGTATCCAACACAACTATAAGCCCAGGTACTGTTAGCAGTACTTGGCATTTTTGGGTTTGGAATTTTGTTTTGACAACTGCATTATTAAATAATGCCTCAACATAGATTGAAGGTGGCTGACATAAGAGGCACATGGTTCAATCCTGGTGGCTAGATTCACACAGAGTTTTTCTGTGACATATGTAGGGGATCCCCACCCCAAAAGACATGATAACCTTGATCCTGGCTAAGCAATTCCTGCAAGGTGAGGAACAGGTGCACAATCCTCCACAAAAATGTGGGTACACGGGGAAGGTGACATACACTGCATTGCATCCCTGAGAACTGTCTGTTGTCAGAAATGCTGGGCTTTGATTTACTGGCACAAATATGGACTTTGTGTGCTAAAACCAAACAAAGTACTTTGTGAGGCATGTGACACACCGAAGCCTGCTGTTTCTGCTGGCTTGGATGATGCTATTAAAGCTGAACCACTTGGCCTTCCTTTCGCCTTCTCGCTTCTGTTAACTGCTACCACTTAAGTGAAGATGCTGCCTGCTGGGTCTGAAACTGATTTATGCTCTCACAGAAGAGGAAGTGTACTGCAGTGCACAGAGAAAAAACTCCAAAAAGCAGTCGGAAAGTAAAGGTTGATTTTTGATTAAGCATAACATCTTTGTCCTGAGTGCTATTAGAGACAAACGTGGTTCCATCTTCCTTGACATGAGACACAGGCATGGGACACTGCTCAAGAACTCAGCAGTTTGGCTTTTTTTAGATTAATACCTCCCACTGAAACCAGTGGGAATAAGTTTTATAAATATCACCGAAGATCAGGGCCACTGAGGCAAGGCAATCTTAAGAAATAATCCAGTGAATCTTTAAAACCATTTTCTATTAGAGTTAAGCTGTAACTAATGCTCCATTACAATTGCATACTAGAGTCCCTGGAGACTTCTTAAGTACCCACTTCAGGGAAACGCCGCTTTATTCCAGTATGCAATGAGTATTTGGGCAGTCCTTGCCTTTGTCCCTGGAATCTTGAGTGAGTCTTACTGTCTCTGTTCCCACCTAGAAAGTGGGAAAAAGTGCCATAGAATAAGGCACTCGGGAGTGCTCAGACACTGTGATGATTATGACAATGAGAAAGGGACATTTTGAGCATCTGCATAAATCAGAGCTAGATGCTAAAGGAGGGCAAGCATGACATTTGAGCCAGGAGCTTTTTCATAGAAGCTCTTTCCATTTACCACTTCTTCAGGCTGAAACTTAAGTTCAGTAATTTTTGTTGCCTCCTATTGACATTATTTCCAAGTTTAGTGCCCTGTTTCAGAGGAAATAAGTTAGACTGTGGTATAAAAATTTTAACTCAAGGCCACTCAATGTATTGACAGATTTCTTTATGCTGGGTACAAATTAACACCTCTTTCCAAAACACCTTGTATTTCCAGTTACTGCTGGGAACTCCTGTTCAGTTTATTAATTTCTTAGATTCATGCCAGGTTGGGGGCAGAGACAGAGAGAGGGAGCATATAGATTTTTTACTGAACTACCTTGTCTTTTAATCTGGGATATCTGCTTACAACATTAGCTATTTTGTGCAGAACTGGGAGGAATATTCTCCCAGGTCTGATCATACTTGCAGACATCAGGAATTTTCAAGTTCCACACCCCAGAGCACAACTCACTCAGTTGATTCCCACTTCTTCCAGTGCACAAGCTGATGTGTGAGCATCATGCCTTGAGCAGAAAGACCATTACAAGCTTTGTGTATGTACAACGTGCCTGAATTCTGCCACTCTCCCTCTGCTCCACTGGATTTCAGCTTGACCATCTCTTCTAGACGATGTCTCTGTCTTCGGTGCTCCTTGCCTGATCTCATCTGCTATCTGCCTGAGGTTTACAAAACATGGGCACAGGGAACCAAGCTGCAGGTTTCATGCTGTCTCTGCTTATGCACCGAGGCCTTTTCTGAAGTGTGCTCCCGTATAAAAACAGGAATTCAAAACAAGTGTTGTGAGCCATGTTCCAGCCTGCAAGCCTGGGCCTGCTGATACAGGCTGCTATTTGGCTAGGAGCGCTCATCAATCAGGCTTCAGAAGTGGACAGAAGGCATTTACAGCCAGCAGTCTGAGCCACGAAATCTAAAACTCAGCAAGAGCTGCTTATAAATAGTATGAAACAAAGTAGTGAAGATTAATCTTGTGTATCTGCAGGGGTTTTTAGGTTAGATCTTTTTTCAATATAGAAAACAAAGGTCTGTTTCTGCAGCAGTTATGAGGGCTTTTTACTTTGAATTATCAAAGTGATTTCAGAGGAAAAAAAGATTAAAGGTTAAAAGAAAAAAAAAAAGAGAAAAAAATCACTCCTGCCTTCTCTTCTTTTTCCTCGCTATGACCTCAGTTCAATCATGGCAGCACAAAGAGCTGACGTGACATTTGGCACAACACAGGTGATGAGGAATCTTAAAGAATCATAGAATGGCTTTTGTTGAAAGGATCATTAAAGATCATCTAGTTCCAGCCCTCTGCCATGGGCAGGGACACCTTCCATTAGACCAGGTTTCTCAGAGCCCCATCCAGCGCAGCCTTGAACACTTCCAGGGGTGGGGCAGCAACAGCTTCTCTGGGCAGCCTGTTCTAGTGTCTCACCACCCTCACAGTAAAGAATTTATTCCTAGTATTTAATCTAAACCTACCCTCCTTCACCTTAAAACCATTCTCCCTTGTCCTATCCCCTCCATGCCATTGTGAAAAGTCCAGTTCTCTTGGAGTCCCTTTAGGTACTGGAAAATGCTATAAAGCCTCCTGGAGCCTTCTCTTTTCTAGGCTGAACAGTCCCAGCAACTGCAAGTGAACACTGAGGTAGTGGTGGGTGTATAAGCTCCATCCTAAAGAAGATCAGTCACTGATGAAGCAAATTTTTCTTCTGATAGCAGATCCAGTTTGGTGCTGCTGCCCGTTCCTCCTCCCTCCTCCAAAAACGTTGGTAACCCCCACCTCTGCTGGATGCCAGCAAGCTGTTTGTGTAGCTGCCATCCAATCATGCCAATGGAAACCTGGAGGGAGAGCAGGACAAGGATCTGACAACAGTGTGGAAAGAGGAGCATCTTAAACCCAGAAAAGTGAATCACCCCTTTGGTCATGAAAATGTGGATGGGCAGTTTGCTTCCCACGCAGCAGTACCACTTCTTATTACTGGGAGGGAGCAGCTGGTGAAATTGGCCTTGCTTGCATGAGCAGGGAGTAGCATCAAGACCTGTGATCCATCCACAGGCTGTTTTACAGACTTTCCATAGCATGTTCAAAAGTATAGAGACAGGGACATCAGCTGTGTAGGAATCTGGCCAGGTAGCAGACAGACTGGTGATAACAGTGCTCAGGAAATAGAGCTCAGCATGGCAGCACTTGTCTGAGGACCCTCCAGGAATCTCAGCAGGATGGGTCTTTTAGGGAGTGTCGGCAAAAGGAAGATTATGTCCCTCAAAAATAATTGGTGTTTTTCTGATATCTTCCAAGTGAATTTCAGATACAGCTCTATGCTATTATTAAACATGAGATAGGAGCTAATGCAAAGGAAGGAGGAAGCAGCTGTATGCACAGGTGCCCTGCCAGCATTTTCTAACTTTTTGAAATCTTTTAGGCTCGATGTCTAATGCTGGCAGTGTCCAGTAGAGAAAGGGAAGGAGGGTGCAGAGAAAATAATGGCTGAAATGTGTATATTACTCTAAAAAGAAACAGCAATCAAAGAGTAAAAGGGCACATTTGAAAGAAAATAAACTTAGGCAGCAGTTCCAGCCCCTTTCTATCCTTAGAGGATTTTGATTAGGCTGCTGCCTGACAAGCCTGAAGGAAGGACCTCAGTTGTTCATCTCAGCCTTATGGATTTGTGCCAGATTTCTGGTCACATTTATACAGACTTTTCCCCAGCAGGACAGAAAAATGTCCTATTTTTAGCAAACTCAAAGATCTAGCATATGGCCTGCAGTCTATCATCCTGAGCCCTGGATGCCACGTTGCATAAAAGGAGCAGGGTTATTTGGGATCACTGCCTGGATGGGAAGACCTCCAAGGACAATCTCAGTGGTGTCGGTGTTTCAGGAGGTGATATTCTTTCGTCTGAGTCCATGAGTCATCTTGCCTAATGTCACTAAATTCCTTTATGTGAAGCAAAAGTCATGAACCTCACTACTTTTGGCCAAGTTTCAAGTTTTACAGCATCTACAATAATTTTTCAGAAGGGTGCCTCTGCCTCCTGAGATAATGGTACATTATGGCTATCCCTCCCAAAAAGCTGTCTATGCAGTTTGTGGATTTCTTTTGAAAATCTGGTCTCTTGCTTTGTATTTTGTTGTGAATTCTTTGGCCAGTCTGACTCTGAAGGATATGAGATGTTGTAGGAGAAACAGTTAAGTGGACCATAAAATGATCTGTGTTTATAAATGCTTTGGCAATATCTACCCTTGTATCTTTGCCACTCTCTCCTTTCTTGAATTCGTTACCCAGAAACCGAGGGCACTGAAAATCCATTGGTTATCACCACCATAAAATTTGAACATTATCATGCAGAAGCAAGGGAAAAATGTATTTTGACCTAACTGCTCATCTGTGTGGGTCTAACAGAGCACACCCATGATGTGGATATTAGGTAATGCCTGTAGATGGCATTGCTGTGGCCTGTTCAAGCCCTAAGTAAAGGGTGGTACATGGATGGACTGAAGGGTTCAGCTCTAATCTAGATGCCTTCTCCTTCAACCTGAATGTTTTTGTCCGAGTAGACCAAGAAGTCCAAGATTCATCAGCTCACAATGCTTAGATGTGACTCAAGGCCAGTAATTCCACCCAATCCATAATCTGTAGACTTTCTGGATGGCATCTGTTTGTTCAGGATAATGTCTGTCATGTAGGTGCCGCTGCAAGTTATTTGAGGCCTCCTTCTTTACTTGTAGGTGAGATGCTGACTCATCTTGGGTCATCTTGTCCAAAAATTCACCTATTCCTAGAACAGCCATTACATGAATTTTTCTCTGGGAGTGACCACTGATTATGAGGATAGTCTGTCATGACTAGTTTGGATTAAAATCTCTTCTACAAAGGTCTTGATGTTTTCAGTGAAAATTACAAAATTAGATGAGATAAATATAATTTTTTCTTCCATATAAATCTTGAAAACTCCAATCTTGGAGGCATCTTGAGGTGTTTATGAGCAAAATCTTCCCAAGCATTACCTAATTTGGAGAGAATGATTACAATAAATAAATATTATTAAATATTTGTTAAGAGTTTCTTCTTTCCTAAGAGGAAGGTGAGTGAAGCAGAGTACATTTTTTTCTCTTTCCTATCTTTTAAGGGAAAGAATCATCCCTGTTTATTCCTAATAAGCATTTTAACAAAATTCTTTCACCTGCATAATATGATAGTCCCTGACTACTGGGTGGGGTGAAATCACCTTAATAAAAATAGCATAGAAGTTCACTTTTTTCACAAGCTGGATAATGACAGTTTTTTCACCTTTTGTTTGGTTTCTCCTGTATAGAAACTTCGGCTTCCTAAAAATGCTGGGGTTTTTTGGTTGTGTTTTTTTGTTTTGTTTTAGTTTTGTTGTTTGTTTGGTTGGTTTTGGTTTTGTTTTGTTTGATTTTGTTTTGTTTATTTTTGTTTGTTCGTTTGTTTTCATGAGAAGGGTTTTTTTATTTCTTTGAGGGCTCTGGGAAGTTTTATATATTGCTTCTTCATTTGGTTCACAGACACATGCAAACCTGTTCTGTCTACAATTTTCCTGCTCACACAAACTCACACAAATACTTTGATCGGTTCAGTCCCTACCAGGTTTATTTCCACCCCTTCTGAAAGGTTTCTACCTCACCTGTGGCAGTACTCTGACGACTAAAACATCCAGCTCTATGTGTCAAAATAAGCCTAACCCAACTTTTGCCATCCTTAATGTGCTGAGTTAGAATTTTATGGTGATGCAGGAGCTGTTATTAAAGCAGCTGTGTCACACCTGCAACACAGATCAAGGGAAAGTATGGAAGTGGGAAACTTAGACCTCTCTTATCCTCACTTTTAATCCAGAGCTCCAGGCTTGTGTATTGCCTGTGTTTGCACTGATAATGAAACACTGACCTAAATCTGCTACCTGTATTTACAGTCCGAACTGTGCACCCTGTTTGTGCTGCAAATGCACAGCTTCAGTTGACCCCAGAAGCTGTCCAGCCCCATCTGGGAAGTTCTGCTGAGACCTGTCTGTGCCTATGCTGTGTTCAGAACATCCTTGAAAACTGGAGGCTGTGGGCAGTTGCCATCACCAAACATCAGCCCTGCCTCTCCTGCTCCTGATTTTCTTCCCTTTCACACCTGGAATCATGTCCCTGTTGCCCACTCTTAGAAACAAGCCCAGAAGATACAAGACCACTTCTGAGAAGGACTTAGCACAACAGAGATTATTGCAATCAAAATACGTTATGAATGAGGGAAGAGTGATTTACCAGTTTGATCTGGGTGAGGACAATTCTCAAATTTGATCTGAAACAGGTAGACCAATAGATCAATAGACCTCCCTGTAAGACAATCTACATAGGCTTTCAAACCTTAACCTTTCTACCAGTGAGGCTTCACCCACTGCTTAACATTGGGGGTGTATACTGAGAATTGGTAATCAGAAAGATATAGAGTGTTTTAGAGATGGTGACACTCCGAAACACCTGGGTTAGCCTCAAGTGAGATGTGCCAAAATACAAAAAGAGATCCAGTTAAAGCACCTCACGGTGACCATGTCTGCTCTGAGCTCTGTTGTTAAGGCCTCCCTGTAATCTGGAGCATTTTCAAGCTTCTGCCTTGCAAACTCTACCCTCATTCTCAGTTCCCCTAGTGCTCTGATGCTTCCTTTCAGCAGCAGCAAATGCCATTTTCTTCCTTCTTTTGTCTGGGTCTTCAGCAAACTCTCATTATCCCTCCTTGCTTTTCCAAAAACCTTGAAAGGCAACTGGGTGGTGAGCAGTTATTGTAGATGCCCGTCATGGGGCCCATGGGTTCTGCCAGCTATTCCTGCACCCCTTTGATGTTTCTGAGGTCTAATTCCTCATGCAAGGGGGGTCCACTCCCAGAGCACATTGTGCATCCCAGAGAGAACAAGCTCTGATTGTGCTGCCAGTCAAAGCACAGCAGAGATGCTGCTGGGGCTGATAATGGGAGACAAAAAGGTGGCTGAGATCACACGCTAAGGAGGGGAGGGAGAGAAAGACAGACAAACCGCATTGGAGTTCAGTGGTTGAGAAGAATAGCCGGGCTCAATTGGAAGATGGTGGAATAGAAAAGGAATTTCCACAGAGGTGGTGGAAAAGAAAAGGGATGGCGTTTTATCAGTTCAGTAAAGGGCTGGGATTTTTCTTTGAGCATTGACAGACCTTCTGTTTTTTGAGCTGGTTCTTTGGCTTCTAGCCCAACATTTACGCTTCAAGGCAAGCTACTACTTGCAGTGCTTTTGAGGCAGAAAGAGCATGTTAAAAATACCGGCTTTTTAGAATTACCAGATTATTTCAGTATGGGTAAAATATTAAGAATTTTTCTCTTTCTTTTTTCCTTTCTTCCTTTACCTTCCTCCTCCTCCCTCCCTTTCTAAGATAACCAGCTAAAAATCAAACAACTTCTTTTTCCTAGTTTAGAAAATGTTTCCAGCTGGGAAAAGGCCTTTGAACCGAGGCAAGGCCACCAGCCATTAAAGGGACAGAGTGGAATAAGGATTATGAAAAGGCTACTGGTGAGCAGAGGGACTTATATTTAGAAACAAAATGGGAAGATAAATTCCTTGAAAACTAGATTTTAAAAAATAAATTTAGTAGACTTTTCTTAGCTTTTTGTTGTAATTTATTCCATGCTGTGTATCCATTACATGATGTATTTTTGTGTCATTTTATGCCACTAGCAGGTGTGCTGTGAATAGCTATGGTGACTTTCAGGTCCATTGAATGTATCCAACAATAAGGATAGGGCAGCATACACTGAATTGTGCAATTGATAGGAATCTGAGCTGTAAAACTACATTTCAGATTTAAAGCTCTGCTTTTTGGAGGTGACAGGGTTTGAGATTCTCTTTTTATTAGCATTCAATGGGACTAAGAATGAGACAATCAGTTACAATCAAGCACGTAAAAAGAAGATGAGAAAAATTGAGTGTAGGCCCTCTTCAACACAAAAAACTTGTTTCACTACAATGATAAAATGAAGCAGAGTTTAAAAGGAAGATTATAAAGATTTGGAGACAACAACAACACCCAGACAAAAAATAAGTTTCTTATTCTCAGTTCTTTCCTTAGCTATTTTCAGAATGCTCTAAAGATCACCCCACAAGTCTGAGCTCTCTGGGTCCTTGGGATAACATCCTTAGTCTGCCTTCCTGCCCCATAGGTGCGAACACAAGCAGGGGAGATATCAATATCAATAGGCATCTCCAATAATGACGTACAGTACAGAGTTTAATAGAATGAATAATCATTTTCCAGTCCTTAGTTTATATGTTATATCCCTTTGCCTCCCTTCACAGGCTTTTCTTTGTAAAGTGATGGTGCCCTTGTTCTTAAGACTCACTTCAGCTCAGTGTTTGGAAATCACCTACCACAGTTAAAGGAATGGGGCAATATGAATAATAAATTCTGTAGATATGAAAGGATATGCTGAATAAATGCATGTACATTTTCTCTCTTTGCATATACTTCCTTTATGTGCCTCAGACTGATCAAATATTATAAGAGAAATAATTGGATAGCTTATTGCATAAAAAAGAGAAAATATTAATATATGGAATATTATTCCTTTATCATATCCATTAACTTTTTAAACTACATTTGAATCACACTATGAATTTTGGCATTGAATTTTCTGGCATTTGCCAGATGACTAATCAGGTCAAAATCTCTTCATTGCAACAAACTTGTGCTGGAATGATCTGTAATTCCATGGCAGAAGTGGCTTGTGACATAAATATACATCTTCATTTGCATACAAACATTTCAGTTTTGTCATTTGGCACCTCCTTGAATAAAAACTTAACTCCCCTTATTCCTTTAAGTATTGACCTGTGGCCTGTTCAATATTAAATAAATTTGCAGTTAGGCTTCTTGAGACCATACCTTCCTCTAAAATAAGCAAAATTCATCTCTTTGAAACAATTCCTGAGATCCCTGCCCTGTCCTTGCTGCCTTCAAGAGTGCTTTCTTTATGATCTGGTTGTTACCAGATATCAGGGCTTTAACCACAGTTATATTGGATGAGAAATGGTGGGTCCATTTGAAACAAAAAAACCAGCAAAAGAATGTATGAAAATACGTATATGTAAGAAAGTCACCAGTTTTAATAAGGCCACTTTAAAGTTTTGCTATTGTACTTTCAGTGTAGTGCTTCAATTTGTGCCTGCAGAGTGTCTGCTCTGACAGGTCAGCCCCTATGAGTTATGGTGAACCAAATCTGAGATCAGTATCCAGTCACTTAATCCTGTGACCAGCAGTAAATACTACCTGTTAGCTACAGATGAATTAGGGGCCCTGTGGAACCGATGTGAACTGGGGTTTCTGAGGGAGGTACTGTTGCACAGAGCAGCACCGCTGGTAAACACATTTTCTTATTGCACTTTTCAGCAGACCAAAAGTATTTGAATTCCTTGGGCTTGGCTTGTCAAGCAAGTGCTTCACCAAGCAGGTCTCCTCATGCCAGGGACATACCAAAACTTCGGGAAAAAATGATATTTATAAAAGAGTGATGATGTTATGTGATTGCATGGTTCTTAGAAGAGATATAATGCAGGTGGTTGCCCCTCATTTTGCTTCCAGCAATAACTACAAGCCAAGAAGTCTGTGTGCCTTCTTTGCTTCAAGACTTGTTATTGGAAGGGCAAATTCCAGCCTGATGCCCTTGGATATTGTTAGGATTGTTATTTGACCCCAACATAAAATGGTAAATAAATTGTGCATTACTTCAGCATGGATTCATGCTTTGTTCTAGTTCCAGGAGCTGTTCTTTCTATCCCTTTAACTGGCTGATTGAAAGTCTTTCTCAAATGGAGCTATGTTCATGCATGTGCTGGTTGGGCTGAGGCAGAGGTAATTTTCTTCATAGTAGCTGTATGGGGCTGTGTTTTGGATTTGTGCTGGAAACACTGTGGTAATACAGGGATGTTTCATTACTGCTGAGCAGTGCTGACACAGAGTCAAGGCCTTTTCTGCTCCTCTTTCCCCCGGTGAGGAGGCTGGGGGTGCACAAGAAGTTGGGAGGGGACACAACCAGGACAGCTAACCCCAACTGACCCAAGGGACATCCCACATCATATGGTGTCATGGTCAGCATAAAAAGCTGAGAAGAAGGAAGGGGAGGGGGGGCATTAGGAGTGATAACACTTGCCTTCCAAGTCACTTTTATGGGTGATAGACCCCTTCTTTCCTGGGGGTGGCTGAACACTGCAGGTCCATGGGAAGTGCCGAAAGGATTCCTTTCATGTGTGGCTTTTGCTTTACCTATTAAACTGTCTTTATCTCAACCCACAATTTTTCTCACTTTTATCCTTCTGATTCTCTTCTCCATCCCACTGGGGGAGTGAGTGCGCAACTGGTGGGTGAGCTGCCAGCTGAGGTTAACCCACAACAGTACATAAAAGATGAAAAATCTCTTCTGACTTTAACCATTTAATCATAGCCATAAAAGATCCGAGAAAACCTTTTGTGAGTAGGAGACTGCCAGCTGTCATGCCCTAGTCAGGGTCTAATTATATACAACACGACTAATTACATTCTACTTAGCCAAAACTGTCCATAAAACTTCTGATTAAAAGTTTTTCGATGTTTCTCCTAAAATCCAACTGCATTTGTGAAAGCATCATTTCCTCACTACAGCCAAAATGTACTTTAAGAGTGTGTGAATTATCACTCACACATGCAGTTCTTAAGAAAGCACTTAGAAGACTTGAGGGAGGAAAAGCACATTGTGTCACACTCACAGACATGATTCCTGGGTGAAATTATCACAGAACAAGGACAATTAGCAATTACTTGGTTGTTACAGGCTATGTCAACAAGGTTAATATATCTCTCTATTATCACTGTATCTGAGTGCTATTGTGGCAGGCAGCATGCAAGCATGGTACAAACCCTGCCATGATCCCTGTGTCTGTAGAAATAAAAAGAATTCATAATTTCTAGAGGGACTTGGTTTTCTGATTTGGCCTTTTCTTCAGCTCCTTGATAATAGTAATGTTTTGCCATTTTTTGGTCCAAGTATTGTTCATATTCAAAGATGATCCTGCATGTTGAGAATTGGAGTTATAATCTATGTCTCTGGCTTTCCTGTAATAGCAAAAGGGAAGTTCTTCCTTTCCCTTGGGTGAGAGAAGTTGTCATACACCAGAATACAGAGAAAAATCCTGTCTTGACAAAGACCTGATCCCATGAGGAGGGATTACCCACACAGCAGGTCTGCTGCCATCAGCCAGACATTTTAAAAGACCTCTCCAAGGGTCAGTCTCAAAAAATATGTCTTCCCACCTATGAAGTGATTTCTGCTGTTTGTAGCTTCAGGGCAGAAAATAAGATCGGAGAAAAAAAGACTGTTTAAATGAGTGACGAAAATGCTCTGGATTACTGCATCCCTTTCCAAAGACAAAATACATTTATGTGGAAAAATTGTCTCCATCTTCCGTTTCTCGAGAGTTTCCAAATCTTCTGTGAGTGAAAGCAGAGGAATGAATAACTAGTAATGAATCAAGAACTATTGATTCAGAAACTATGAATATATGAAACTCTCACACAGGCCTTTCCCTTCTGATTCTTAAGAATTCACCCTCCTTTGAGCAGGAAATAGGACTTTTTACATTGTCATAGCCTGTTTTCATCTGGTCATGCCTCACACGTGAAACAAAAACTCTTATCCTTTTGCGTTTTTTTTCTCGCAAATGTTTTCCTCCAAATAATGATTGTCTCCTGAAATTTGGGTAATGCTTTCAATTTATACTCCTTAAGGCAGTGAGCCATGAACTTTTCCCTTGAGGATCTTTGTAATTAACTGAGCTCCGGAAATAATGTTTTTGGTTAAAAAGGGGTTTTTTGCTGACAATATTGTTTTTGTTAACAACATCACTTTTGTTTAGTAATGCTATTAGCCTTTTGAAGATCAGTGGCTTTGTTTAGCACTGCCTTGTGTTGCCTTTTGCCCATGATTCAGGAGCTGTTTGAGGACATGCCTACAGCTCAGTGACCTCACAGATTCCATATGACCAGACTCATCAGCAGTGCTTATTCATATGAATGAAGGAGCGCAGCTCTCTGTGCTTGCAATTAGGACTCTAAGGAGGATTCAGCAGAATGGGTGCTTCAGACTGATATAACTTGAGCAACGTGGACTGACCAGCCTTGGCTATGGCTTTTCACGTTATTTTTTTCTTTCTACTAAAGGTTGAGCTCAATGTTAATGACTGATTGCAGGAATAAAGAACGATGTAGAACAATGTAGCAAAGGAGCCAGCTGGAAAGATAAACTGGTAAACTTTCAGTGAATTTAGAGTCTTTATGTGAGGTGTAATGCTGACCCCAAACATGAAATACTGTAGCCTAAAGGGAGTCATTAAAAGATGAAACATATGCTCAGTTATCATTCAGACGTTCAGGCATCTCATTACATTGCAGCAATTTTTCCTTTGTCATAATTCAGCAGAAAATTCTATGTGCGATAGAAAATTAATTTTTGTACTTATGGTCTGCTACAGACATTATCATGATTTGTTGTCAACATAAATTATCAAGAGGTGTTACATTGTGCAAAATTATTTAACATGCAATAATACTTTTAGAGAAAATACAGGATCTTCTCATATCCTTTACCTGTGTGTCCCTCTAAGGGAATTTCATTTGGTTGATTTATAGTGGCAGAGGGAAGACACTAACTTTTGTTGTTTTACTGTCAGGTTCATTAATTTGTGCCAGTTAACTCCTTGAATGAAATTCTTATGCTCTTTTTCATTTATTTATGCCTTGCCAGGTCATGCCAGATCATGAGCATCTTTAGCTCTCACCTATTTAAGGATTTAATCTGCTGACAATTTTATCTGGCAGTATATTCCATTTGCTTTTCTGCTGGTAGATAATCTAAAAAAAATATAATCCAAATACAGTTAAGGATAATAAAATATAATCCAAATATAATTAATGACTAAAGTTGTCATTTGAAAAGCAAAAACTTTTGGTCTTAAGAAAGGTGGCTATGCCAGCAATTCAGCCAAGTATTTGAATAGGTATTTAAGTACCACGAGAGACAGCCTAGGAATGTGATGGATTTCCCCTTAGTGAGGGCTTTAAAGATTGATGGTTGAATAACCATGTGGGAATGATGACACTGAAGGAAGTGATTGAAGCTGAAGGCAGAGAGCTTAACTAGATGATCATTTTGTCCAGCTGACATTCTCTTCCATTCAGTTTTCTGTGTGAGTAAACTTCAGTGCAGAAAAAACAACCAGGCAGTGTCTCAAAGAATTTGCATTAAATCTGGCTTAGGAATGCAAAGTGAAAAAAGTTTGCTATCCTGTGAATGAGCATTGTCTGATGTGATGCACCCGGTGCTGACTACAACCTCAAAAGAAGGTAACACCTGAAACTATTAATCCAGCAAGCAAGATAAAAGGATATTATGAATACTTTGAATTGTTTATATTAACTAAAAAATGGGGAGAGGGGAAAGCGTGTTTCAATCTTGTGAGCAGTGTGTTTATTTGTTCACTAGTGTCTGAAAAGCAGCAAGTCCTCAACAAATGAATGAGTGAAGGGTTCTTGTATAAAAGGTTATAAATCATATGAATTCTAATTTAGTAGCAGAATAATAGGAAGCTTTAATAAGGATTGATTCTTGTTTGTTATAGCTGTTATCCAAACACGAGAGTAAGATACCATCCTCAAGGAGACATCTGGAAAATAGTATGCACCACAATGGAATATTCATGGATCATGATAACATACAGTTCTGTTTGCTAATTTTTTATAGTGGAAGTGGTAAAGCTATTTAAAAAACAAAGTCACAGCTGATGAGTTTCAATCCTTAATTCAGTTTCTTTTAATTAAAAGCTCAATAGACTTAGCTTACAATAAGTTTATCTTCTAGACTAACAGAGCACAGCATTTAATTTTTTAGAAGTAACTCAGAGGACTGCAAAATAATAGTAATTAAAAAGTTAAAAAATGAAACAGGTTTGTTTGGAGATGTTTGCATCCAGATCAATCCAAAGTGATGAAGTATTTTGTATGTTTTCCATAGACCTTGAACCAAATCCCTAATCACTGCTTAAATTTAGCATTGATTTTGTTTTCATGATTTGCAGCTGATTTTGTACTCTCTGCCCTGATCATGAAAAGTTGTGTGGCATAAATCAGTATGTCCTCTCTACCACTGAAGAATATCAACCCAAAAGTGCACAACCTTGACCGAGTGAAAATATGGGCCAGTGAAGAATTTCCAGCCTCCCAGGCAAGAGAGCTTTTTTGTCTGTCATTTGTTATTGTGCAGAACGTGAGACTCACGTGGCAGTAAAGAGTCACCATGAAGGACAGGGGCTCAAATCTGTTAGTGACTATACAGACTTCAAACACAAAAATTAATCAAAGCTCACCTGAAAATTAGTGGATTCAGATAGAATCAGACTGAGGATTGCAAGGAATATGGGGCCTTTTCGATTGAGTACTTGTTTAGCTACATACACTGTATAACATTTGTTGTCTTCATCACACATAATTTCCTTACTCCTCAGTCTCATGGCAATGCTAGTCTAGAGTTCAATAAAGTTAGAAGTAAACTACTATAAATATATAGGTCCACAGTACTATAAAGATTTTTTAAAACATTAATTTTCTCTCTGTTTATCTTTATGCCTCCTTTGCATGCTAACAATCCTTTATCAAGTGATAGCAGGCTTCAGAAAGGTCACAAGGCACACAGGGTGGCAATTTTTGTTGCAAAATCAAATGTTCCAGAAGCTTATTTCTAGGCTCATGAACATTTTTCATAACATATTGGTGATTTGTGCTGACGTCAACATCCATATCCAGAAGAAATACAAAAATTCTGCTTTCAGTTTGAGATTTGGTCACTTTGCAAACAGATTATATAACTATAGAAGGTAGGATTTGTGGTATGACAGTGTCCCAGCTACATCCACACTGCCTATGGTAGATGCCCAAGTGTTCTAGGCAGGAACTGGGCAACTATTTTTGGATACTTTTTCACCAAAAAAATACCCATTTTCAGAGTGATCTAAACAGTTCACGGATAATTTTGGAAGAGGCTAGAATGAGGTGAGGAAGAGATGGAGAGGTGGAGAGTATAGATATATGTATTCACACAAATAGTTCCCAGTGAACTGTGATTGTCAATAAAAATACATTTTTCCTCTCCAAAACAAAGAGAAATTGCACTTAATTATTATTGAGAAAGGAAATGAAGTAAGTGTTAGCTGTGTACCTCTTTTTCTGCGTTATGGAATACATGGAGAAACCTAATTTTATTAATTTTGTAAAGGTAAGTGGTAAATTTTGAAGACGATTTTTTTTTATGGGCCAATCATGAAGACCTCACTGTAAATATTTGCACCATGCAAAATGCTTGCACCTGGGGCTGAGGAACAAACCTGTGTTACATTTCAAACCCTGAACTGATGCTGTTCAGGACCATCTACACCACTATCACGCAGTGATAATTTAATATCTTTCAGCAGACCTTTTTTCCTGCTGCCTGTGGAGCCATCAGTACTGGCCTTGTTAATTATTTTTCTACCTTTAAACAGCGAAGGGAAGAAAAATGCCCAAATGAGCTGATGCTGGTGAAATTGCCTTACCTGCTGCAGACACAGTTGCTGGAATGTTTGCTAAGACCCTCCATCCTTTCATGCCTGACAGGCGTAATGAGCCCAATGGGTACAGCTCTCTCTGTGGCTTGAATATCTCAGCAGCTTTTCAGGTAATGCTGCCTCCCTCTGAGTTTCAAGGCATGAAAATATTAATTACTCATTCACAATGTGAACAACCTGTTTTTATTTGATCGGTTGCAAATTTACCACCAAATAGTTCTATTTTTTTTTTTTTGTCTTTTAATTTGTTGTTTTTTATTCTGGCATAGGAAATAGTGGGTAAGCTGGCAGATTTAAAGATGACTCACAAGAACCAAGGATTGTTTTCATTTTGTTTTTTCCTCCCCAACATAAATATTTTTACCCTTTACAGAAATCTGCTTCTTGGAAACACCTCCCCAGTTTCTCAGTCAGTACTGAAGGCGCATACAACAAACTCCACATTACAAATAGTAATAATAGAAAGAAGTCTGTGACATTCCATCTACTTATTTTAGTGTCTGTGATGTAAAACTCACTGATGGCATCCAAGGTGTCTTGCAGCGATAAGGTGATACTGTTTGCTCATATTTTGCAGGAAAATTTTGCTGTTTTCCATTTAAATATTTACAGTGGGTGCATTCATCAGGACAGCTGCTTTCAGTAGAGAAGAACAGCTGGAATTATGCTTGTGTGTTGGGTAATTTATTTTACATTTTACAGACCATAATTTAGGAACAGAATACTAATTTCAGTCCGAATTTTCTGGAAATTATAGGCTTGCAGGGCACATGGTGTCCTTGACCAGCATTAGGCACATAGTGAGCAGATCACTTAGTCAGAAATGTAGTTTTAGTATTTCAAACTAAAAGAAGGAAGAATTTAACCCCTCAAGATTCCTTGAGAGAAAGTTAACTCAAGGTACCTCAATAACTTCTCTTCAAAGAATAAAGTTATATCCCTGTTCCAGACTATGTCTCCCACAATTAACCTGTCAGACCAGAGAGAAAGACTGGGTTAATCCCTTTTACTTTACTGCTAACTAGAAAAGTATTTCTGGGCTTTAAATGAACTGAGCCTCTCCAGCAAGCCATACCTCCTCCTCCTGACCTTGGTTCACCCTGAAGGAAAGGATGTCTTTCCTCTCTTCTGTCTGTAGACCTGAGCCTGCAACCATGATGAAATGTTCTGCCTCAGAAGCTCTGTGGTGCTTCTTGCAAACTTTTGGGATGCTACAGAAAGGTTGGGATGGTTCTTTAAGCAAATGGGTACATGCTGGGTATCAACTCTGAACTTACCAGAGAAGCTGTACAATAAAACAGAAGTGCAGGAGTTGAAGATTTGATGTTGATTTCTCCAATCCATCCAGTCCAGCCAACAGGCACGGACAAGACACAGATGTGTCCTAGATTTAAATACATAGCCTGCTGGAAGGGTCCTGCCAGCAGGACCTTTGTTTCCTTGACTAAAGGGTGGTGGTGTAAGGAGGAAGAATGCATAAGGAAACTGGGAGTAAGTTCCCTTTGTTACAAACTTCTTAGTGAGAAAAGATATAAATGAGGCTGACGTTGTTATAGGCCCAAAGTGTGACCCAGATGTTGATAATTAGAAAAAGGTTAAAGGAGGAAGAAAAATATAGAGTCAGTCTGCTGAACAGGTGCAAGAAGCATGGGGAATAAACAGGAGAATCTGGGAATTTTAATTGTAATATACTGAACTCAGCTGGCAAACCAGAAAGCTGGAGGATTCCACTGAAAATAACTGGAAGTGTAACATCATCTGCAGATGGTCAGTGGCTTTTTCTGTAGAGCAATTGCCATTTCCAACATATTGCAAGCTTACAATTTCCCCTCAACCAACAGGTATCCTTTCACCAAATCAGGTGCTATAGAAGAGGCTTTGCACTGGGAAATACCTCTCAGGAATTTTTCTTTGAGGAACAGCAATTATTACACAGTACCCTACAGAGCAGGTTCCTGGCACTGTTATGTGTAATGCAGAACCACCACACCTCGAGACCCACTCTTTTATATATTCATGATTTTCCTTCTTTCAGAAAGAATTTTGTAGCATCCTTTGTTAGGTTTTATAGAAATTAAATAAATATCAATGTTGATAGTTGAATTATCTTCATCAGATTTCAGGGTGAACAGGCTCCTGAGGTGAAGAAAAGCAACTCGGATCTCAGAGAATGCTTCTTACCTGTTCATAAACTTAGACTGAACAGCTTTTAGAGGTTGCATTGATATACATCTAGAAAATCACCTATGAATATGAGAGATTGGTATGCAAATTTCCAAACACTGATCTTTAAGCACTTAAATTAAAAAAAAAAAGAGGCTGAGCATTTGAGGTTTGCACTGCTCCTACCCATCTGTGTTAAATGAGTTGCCACTTCTGAAAAAATGCCTTTTGTGACATGCAGACTCTGGAGTACCAAATACTGCCAGAAAAAGACATTATATTATTTTCTCAGTGTGATGCAGACTTGCTTTAGCAAGTCTATCAGCTGTGAATCAGCTCATTTCTTTAAAAACCTGGGAGTGGTATACAAAAGGTAGGGACTGTTTGTAGACTGACTACTCGAGCTAGCCCAGTGATGCTGCAGTTCATGAGAATGCAACATCACTGGAATTCAGGAATAAGAATGGCACTCATGTAAACTTGACGTAACAAGCTCTAGTCTGCAGCAATCTGGAGCAGATAGCAGAAGAATAATGCTAATGGAGAAGTGAGTGTTCCGTAAGACAACTGATAAAACACTCATTGAAGCATATATTCTTATCTGCATCACTCTCATCCTTGAAAAGGTATTTCCAGATGATTCTTAGAGAATTTTTAGATACTATCTTTTAAAAAAAATGTTAGCTATTTTTTTCTTTCCATATCTAAGCACTTTTGCAGCTGTGTTTCTTCCTTCCCTCTTTATCGTTGGCACTAAGTTGATATGTGAGACACCAATCATATGTGATTGAAATATCTATCTCTATGCCATATTATGGTATCCTATCAATAAAGTCATATTTTGTCAGAGAAATTAGTCATTCCTCCATTTTTGCTCTTTATCAACGGCCAAAGCTTCATTTTGAATTGCTTGTGTGACAGCTCTGTCTGTAGCACAACATCCATCTGCAGCACACTTTTTAGTCTGGCAGATTAATAAGTTAATAAATGTCTAGATGAAATGAAGTCCAGAACTCATCTTGGGAATAGTCTCTGAATTTTTCAGCTTCAAAGAGCTCACTTGGTTGTCACATGATGTGAGGTTCACATTTAACAAATCTAATCACTTACTGTTGCCCTTGCTTGCAATAATACATAATATCTCAGATACCAGTTTTACAAAGGTTTTCTAAAATCTGCCTCGTTTTTGGGCCTTCAGAATAAAATGTTTTTCAATGATATGGATACAGATAGGAGCATGTGAGCCAGGATTACAATAAAATGTTTACTCTTTTTAGAATTTGGTCTAGGTTAGGACTGGGGAGGAATCTGGCTTCATTATTAACATACGCTTTAGGCAGACCTGCCTCAAACTCTGGTTGTCATTCAGCCAGAAATTAAAAGTTCTGTGGAATCTTATCATGTCTTCTGAAGGAGGCATATAGTAAGTTAAATACATGCCTATAGAACTTGACTTTATTACTCTTATTTCATTTGTTGAAGTCACTAATATATTTTTAGGTCACTCACAAGCATATTCTCTCAAATCTGGTGTTCATCTGTTTTTCATTTTCATGCACAATACCCAGATAAAATATCAAATGGCTGTTTTCTATTGCACAGGGCTTCAATCCATGTGATTTTTCCCATGCGTAAACATTCATTGTCAGAGCAGGAACAAAACAGCATGATAAAACAATTAATAACTGTTAATTCAACTCATTATTGACCTAACCCAAATCCCATTCATGGTGATGAAAAGATTTCCAGGGATTTGGGGTACATTAGGTATGAAACTAAGGGTTATGCAAAGTCTTTTATTGTCTGTCTACAATAAATGGCAAAGACTTGCTTGTGCTGATGTTTAAATCTCAGTGGTGAGGGATAGGAGAGGAGGCAGAGAGAGCTTTCAAGATAGAAAGATTTCCTCTGTGACTTCAAATCTGTCAGGACTGTCCTACTCTGTCAATTCAATTTTAGATATGAAACTTTTTGTTCAGATCACTGAATAGAAATTTTCCTCACAGTGGGATCTCCCTATATACAAATGCTTAGAGACGTTCAGTTTTGCATTGGAAAGACTCAAGGGAAAACAATACCTCTACCCCTGGGAAAGATCTGCAGAGCTTCAGGTTGAACACAAGACTGTGGTAGCAGGAGATGCCAAAAGAAAAGATCAGCTGTTACGTGACATGGTAACATCTAAACTCAGGCTTAAGAAAGGTTTCTGGAGCACACAAAGCAAATCGCTCTTTTGGACTGTCTCAACTATTTGTAGGAGGGCAAAACCAATAAATATTTTCCAAAGTGGAAATCCAAGTTAATTAGAATGCACATATTTATCATGGGAAGAGCATATCCACAGCACTGACAAACACTTGTGTAGCCCCAAGTATTTCCACTCTTACCTGTGCAGAAGACTCCTTTGTGATGGGTGAATTTGATCAGCAAAGGTTTTGTTTTGGGTTACTCACAGAGGAGGCATTGTTCTGAGATAGAGAGACCAACTGCTGGGAGTGTGTATCTCTCACCCCAGCTCCTCTCTGCACTACATCTTCCAACAGTAAGGGCAGGAAAACCATGCCCTGGGACCCACATGTCCCTGAGGGGGGGTAAACCACTAAACCAGTGTTACCCTTCTTCTCCTTTGCTGAGGATGTAGTGAATCTTTTGAGGCTGTAACTGAATGTTTTGTTTGGAGTACAGCAACTTTTGCTTTTCAGTCTGGCTTAGCCTTCATTGCCTCAGAACAACATGCATTGCCACAGGGTGGGCATCTGAGCTGCTGGGGGCTTCCAGCTCACAGGGTGACTATTCTTTGAACAGAGGAAATGTCCAGTGACCATAGAAACTGCCATTTGATTTTATGGGCTTTTTGTCACTGAAGCAAGGAATGTGTACTTACCTCAGTTTGTAAAGCTTCAATAATTATCATGAGATTTAATTTCTGTGTGCATTGAAGCATAGCATGCAATGCCTTTTTCAAGAAGTAGCACTCAGAACAAAGCCCCATTTATCGGGGTCTGAAAGTAATGACACAGAATGTCCAAACAGAAAGTTTTGTTTCTTTTTTGAAAAATAGTCAAAGCCACTTAAAATAATTTTATAATATTTATGATTTTCATTGCATTCAAAACCAGGCATCACAGATCTTCTTTCAAACTGGAATTTCCCTTTTTGCCACAAGAAAACCAGCAAGGTAATGCTGAAACCATGAATTCAAACACCTATAAATGCCAAATTTTTGTACCTATCTTTCCCTGAAAGATAAAATTTTAAAATGTATTATTTGACTCTGTGGCAAAATAAGTGTTGAGATTGGACACATGCCGTGGATGATATCCATCCGGCCCAGGAGAAGTGCATGCCCTCAGCTGTGGGGCTCACACATCTCTCTAGGTCGCTTCATCTGGAGCGTGGTGCACTCAATAGTCTGTGAGGGTGCTGATGGACCTCCAGTACTGCACTGCACCCTCCATGCCTGCCCCAATGTCATGAAAGGACCTACATCTTTCTAACTGAAGCCAAAAAGGAAGATGTCTGCAGACTTCCAGGTTTAACAAAGCACCATAAGTTAGGTCATCACTTTGTATCATGGAACTGTGGCAGATTTCAGACTTCAGATTTCATCCATGGCCTTAACATTCAACAGAAATATTACTGAGTTTCATGTTATAATTGGCAATGATTATGAGTTTTCTCAAGGTCAGCCATGGCTGCTCAGTCAATGGCCAGCTCGGCTGGTCAGAGCATAGAACTTCATTTGAAGAACTGCCTTCGTAGTATTTTTTGGTTTTGTGAAAAAGAAAGGTTTGAGTGTTTTGATTGAAATAACTCCATTTCACAAGCAAATTCCCCTTGCTAAACTACACCTGAGAAGCTGAAGTCTTACAAAATTCTTTGAGAAAGTTTGAACTGCTTTATAGTTTGAACATCCAAGGCAAACCCCGTACCTGAGATCTTGTATGTATATGTACGTGCAGTTCCAGTGGCTTGAAATGGTCTCTATGTGATTGCAAGGACCTGAGTCGTTGGTATTACCACACAACTGAAACTAAATTTTATACACAGTATTTCATTGCTTTTAGAAGTTCATCAAAAAGTCTGATATTCATTCTTAGTTGAAATATTAAAAATATGAATATCAAGAGGTGTGGAAGTTCTAATCAGATAAGCCTCTTGCTCTCTCCTCCCAGGTGTGTACACATATCAAAGTACAATTCCCATGTCTGTCTTGTCTTTGGTATTTGTGAAAGAAAGCACCCCGAAGTTCCTGATCCTAGAGCCTGGCATTGAATAATGTGGAAATCTCAGGGCCGTTCAGGTCAGATGGGTCATGTTCAAAATACGTCTTGTATAGTTTTGGGTATTTTTGCTACACATACTGCAGCTCTCCATGTTTCAACAAATCTCGTTGAGAGCACCCTTCTTTAGCTCAGCTGCCTCATGTAGAAGTTGTAATCATTGCCACATGTTCTGTAGGTAGGATCATATCCACTTCAGACCCTCAGACTCCACCAAATTCACTGCAGATTCATTCTGATTGTTGTGAAGGGCTTTTAGGGAGAATTAGATACTGGGTAAATCCATATTCTATCAAAAAAGATAAAAGGCATAGAATACAATGGATTCTCAGGTCCACATTGCTTCTTAGTAAGAAATAGGTCTGATCAACCTGAGATGTTTTTCTCTCCTTTCCCTATTACCTTCCCAGCACAGGTGTTCCAACCCACCTCTCTAGAAGGAATTCTGATGCCACTTGTGGGATTGCATTACCTTCCTAAATGCGAAGTGGAGGGTGGTGTTTGGCTGACCACGGAATTTCAGAAGTGGGAGGCACATTTGAGGCTTTAGTTCAACCCTTGTTCAAAACAGGGCAAGGCCCATGCAGCCCAGGGCCATGAATGGTGCTGCTTTCCAGGCAAATAAAGGACATTGTGCTGTGCAGAGTCCTTCACTGTGGATGTGAGAAGACAGAGTGGAATAAATTGCTTCACACTTTCTTCAGCCTTTTGTCAAAAGCAATATCCATATTGCAGATAGGTTTGGCCACTGAGATCATATCCAGAAATCTATTCCAGGGAGCTGCTTACTACATCCCAGTGTTTCCTGACCTATATGCATATACACCTACATAAGCAAATGTGTGTCTTAAGCATATATGTGCGCACGTGTATATGCATTTATGTACTTACATGCATTTATGATTGGGTAACTGAGGCCCTGCACAAAAAGGTATAATGCTCCATTAGGCATGCTCTGCAAGAGCTGACCTTGCCTCTATCTCCTTTCTTTATTGCTTGCAGAGCCTCACTCTCAAAGACCGCTAAAAGATCAACACAGTGTATTTCCTGTCTCAATTTACAAAGCTCCTCAGTATCAGAATTTGTAATGCAGCACTAAATGCAATAAAATAAGGAGAACAGTAAATGACAATACTGTTTGACAAATAACATATCTCAGTTTATTCATGGTATTTCTGCTCTTACAGAATGAAATATGCTAAGCAGTGAACAAAAAATATGTTGTTTGATAAAGGAGAAAAAAATATTTTGTTAAACTCTCATTTTTGAATTCCCACCCATGAAGATATTTTTATAGTAGATATAGATACACCAGTTTGATCTATAGTGTAGCTGCGATAAGAAAATGTTATATAGAACTAGAAGCATAAATTGGCTTCCCACTGCTGAACTGGCCTTATTCGAATTTAATTTACATACGTTATATTAAAGTAAAAAATAGAATTGTATATTAGCACTGGATTACTTCTAACTCATAATTTTTCATAACTGTTGAAGGATTTAGCAGTCAAAATCCCCTTTGAGGAACTCAAGTGTTCCTCAGTAAGTGCCTGCAGTTGGCTGACACCAATTCTACTTAATACCAGCAGGCAAAGAAAGTAATCTGCTTTATTTCATGCTATCTGGTCTCTATTGTGCCCTGCTTTCAGGGCGCGTATTGCTTCCACAGTGCCATTAAATGTGACTGTTGTGCCACTCACTGTGCAGAGCTGTGTCTGCCAAAGGGACTGGGTGACATGAAAGAAAGGTATACACAAGGATGGCAACTACCCTAATGAGGAGAGACATCACAAAGCTTAATTTCTTAGGAGGGTGGCACAGTGAGCATTCCAACCATCATTTTAGATCCTGATTAAGGTGAAATTTAAGTTAGATTTAATTTAAGTGGCAGCTAATGGGGTGGTTTAGTCTTTCTCATCTATTCTCATAAACACAAATTGGTGTTCAAGTCCTATTTGTTTCAAAATCACCTCATTTTCTTTCTGTGGTGATCCACTCTTTATCAGTGAAAGGAAACAGTTCTTAGAAGCTCTTGAAAAACCCTAAGACACTTTCAGTACAAAAAATATGAGATGCCTGTGGCCTGTGAGAAGTTCAGAGGGTAACAGAGAGGGAAAGACTTATAAAACATTCTGACTGGAAGAAGAAAAGCGGCTTCCTCGGTGTTTAATCACACCTTTGTGGCACAGCCCTTCCATCTTTCATCCAGAGCAATTGAAAATGTGGAGATACTCTCAGCCAGCTATCTTATAATGATGATGAGTTTTCAGCTCATCTTTCCTCACGGTGTGGCAGATGTGCCTATTGTTCTTTCCATTCCCCGTTTAACTTGCCTTCTTCCATTTCTTTACCAGCTTCTCTCCCTTTGTGTGTTAGACTGAACTCCTAATTGTCTATTCCAACTTTTCATGTAGCCCTGAACTGCTTTTGACCTCCTAGCTCTCTATTCTCTTTTTCTTAATCCACGCATAACTTCTTTGTGCCATACCTGATTTTGTTTTCTACTATACTTCTCCCTACGTGTCACACCACTTCCCTTCCCATCTTATATTTTTTAAAGTAGTCCCTAAGACAAATACCTATATCTAAACTCACAGGTGTCAGGAAACCTTATGAGTAAAAATCCCATCATTGATTTTTTTTTTTTTTTTTTTTTTTTTTTTTTTTTTTTTTTTTTTTGGTCTCTGACAAATTCCTGGGGAAAAAAATTACAGCTTTAGGTATTGTTTTTGCAATAAGAAAATCTCTGATATGGACATGACACTCTCTTCAATATCTTTCATCTGTTGGAGGATGGAATGATGGAATGACCTCAGTCATTCCAGCAGCAGTTAAAAGTGACATGTTTTGTTTCTTTATGATAATATCTGGAAGATGTTTGCCCTCCTTTTTTTCTATTATCTCCATAGAGTGGTCTACTCTGTTGTGCTGGTGTATCATCTTGGGCTGATGATAGCTGAAAACCTGCACCATACTTCACCACATAATGTATTCATACCACATAATGACTGTGAAGTTAGAGTTAGACACAAAACCAGAAGAAAGCAAAAGGTTTGTGGCTGCCAACAGGGAAAGTGGTGAGGGAAAATGGGCTTGTTACAGAAGTGAAGCGTGAGGATGTAACACTGGCATCTGAACACAGGGTCCATGACAAACTCAGAGTTTTGATTTTTCTGCTTGAAGTTACACAAACATGCACACACATACAAGGTGTTTGTTTTTGTTTGTAAGGATTGACCTTAGCTGGCTGCAATGGGGCGACTGAACTGCTCGGTGGCTCCCTGTGGAGGCCGGTGGGCCTAATGAACAAGACACTCAGACCGTCCGTTGTCGGGACAGCCCTGAGGAGATTCACCCCCGGTGAGGGTGAGAGAAACGCCTCTCCCAGGATGCTTTGTTCCATTTTGTTGATGTACCCCAGTTCTGCTTCCCCGGTTGGCCCTTTGGCCTCCCCTCCCCATTTTTACCTTATCTAGAAGGTTCTCCTGTTTCCCTGTTGCCCCCCATTAGCCCTTGCCCCCTCGCCACTCACCCTAACCCTGCCTATGTACCGCCCCTGTGCCCTCGGTTCATTGGGCCCTGATGCTTTCTCCACCCCTGTGTATAAACCCAGACCCTCCCCTCCCTTTGCTCTGGGTGTTCATTCCTGATCCCTTCACCTGTGTGGCTGCGGTAAACTCTCCCGTGGAATACCATACGTAGACCCTTCGTGACTCTTTGCCGTTGACTTACTGAAGAAGCTATCCACTTCAACAACTCCCCATCCTCAGGACAGGGTGTGAGGAGGAAATATGATGGAAAACTCCTGCATCATGAGATAAGTACAGGGAGATCACTTACCACTTAGCATCACAGGCAAAACAGATCTGGCCTGAGGAGCATTAATGTTAGTTATTGCCAATTAATAACATAGTAGGACAGTGGGAAAAAAAAAACCCCAAAGCTAAAAACGTTTTCCCTCCACATGCCTCTTCCTCCTAGGCTCAACTTCATTCATGACAATTTTTCTCCTCCTTCCATGCACTGCAGGGGGTGGGGAATTGGGGTCACAGTCATAGATGGTACTTCACCTCTGGCACTCCTTCCTTCCCACAGGGTATGCTCCTTCATGAGCTGGGTTCTTCCCTAGACTGCAGTTTTTTCGATAACTGCTTCACTGTGGGATCCTTTCATGAGGGAAAACAGAAAATTAAGCATTCTTGACCTAAATGCTCTTTTGGAAATGCTGGCCCAGTGCTTGGTATCAAATTTTGGGAAATCAGACTGAAATTACTATATCAATATTTATCTTAAAGTGACTCCAATTATTTAAATTGATCAGATATCTACATGTACTATTTCTTTGATTCCTGAATATTTCCTATATTATCAGCAGACTGTGGCCCTCCAAAAAGTGTGATTATGTACATTCGCCTTTCTTGTAGCTGTTTCCCGTTTTCCTCTCCCCAAGAGCAAAGATTTTCAGTGAGTATGTAAGGAAGGTAAAATTTCTTCCTGAGCAATTAAGACTTTCAGGAGATAAGTTTTTCGGTGGGAAAGGTGCTGTAGACCCTTCTTTCTGCCGTGATGAGCTCTATAACCTGCTCATCGTCCCTGGTTCTGCCAGAAGCGCTTGCTGGGAGCTGTCCAAGAGCTTGGCTGATACCAAGCCTGTGGTGTGTTTGCCCTCACATCTGGGTGCATTGCAAGAGATTTCTGGACATGGTCATTGGTACCAAGGAATTTCTCTGACCTCCAAAAATGGCATTATCTATCATCTGTGATTCTTTTCAGCACAGGGAAGCTGGAGCATGCTAGTGAGGAACTGTGGGCAAAGTATCAACACCTTTCAGAAGCTGGGCATTACTGTGGCAATGGTTTAATTCCATAGACAGATCAGAAAGTTTTGTGAAAAGCTGGTATAAACACAGAGCTGGTACATGAAATTCTGCTGTGCTGATTTTTGCTCTCCTTGTTCATCCCAAAGAACAAGGGGATTAAGGCATATTGCAGTGGAAACCCTTCCTGAGGTGTACCTTTCTTGGCCTAATCTGAAGGATTTTTCCTGTTATGTAATTTTCCTTTGAAAAATAAAAGTACAGTTGTTTGAGTCATAGGTAGACTATTTTTAAGATGTGTTTTTAAACTGTTGAATCTGGCTTCTGTGCTAGTGTTGATGAGATAGAGTATTCTGCGTATCACAAATGTGTGTGTTATGTTTTCTCTGGTTAAGAAGAATTGATATTTTCTAGTGTGGGATGGGAGAAACAGCCTGCTACTACAGATCCTCATGTAATTCCCATTAAGGTAAAAAGACTTGTACTGCACAGCTCAGTAAGAGTATGGGCTGTGTCTTACAGAAGATATGTCACTCTTTAGCAGATGATGTAGCAATTTCATTTGCTGGAGAGTGTTACAACACACTGCAAGTATGTAATCCTTCTTAAACTGTAGAGTTCATGACATATAAATCTGATACTCATTTCTTGTTTTCCACTCTACGACAGTAATAGTGCTGCATTACTATAATAGTTGAGGTTTTTCTCTGTGGCTTATGTAAGAGGTATGTCCTTTGAAGTACTGGAATTCAGTATTTAAGTTTCAGCAACAAAATAAGTTGAACCAGACTAAATAAAGCAGTCTCACAAACATTATCTTTAGCGGAAAAGAATTTTTAAATATAAAACAATTGCTTGTGTGTTATAGCCATGAGACAGGATTAATTCATCATTCTAAGGACCACATTATGACAATATAATTAAATTTCTTTTCCCAAGAGATCAGATCTGGAAACTATTCAAGTCAAGAATGCTCTACTGAAGACAGTAAACTTGATTCTATTTAAACCAGAACCAACTTAGCTGTGAATCTGTTCCTATGTATGTGAAGAGTGAATGGGAATGTCCAGATGGCTCATTCATCACAATTTATGTAAAAATTAATCTGTGTGAACTCCTTTATGGAAGGAGATTTATCTTCTCTCTCAGTTCCTTCACCTTCTCCAGTCCTTGTCAGCAATGGCCCTTAGCTTTAAAAAAGCAAACAATCCAAGTCTCTAGTTGTCTTGATCACCTGGAGATACAAACTTGATAAAAAAACTAAAGCCAGCAGCAATTTCAGATGAAACTACTTGTTTGGGAGCTGCTAAAAATTCACAGTTGTTAAATAAGGACACAGAAGAGTCCCTTTGATACACACCACGCTGCAGGTCAGAGCATTCTCAAAGTTGTGCTGAATTACCTCAGCTCGGAAAACCGGACAGTTACACGTGATGAATACATATCCATCATACTCAATTAATTCAAATAAATGTTGGTAACTAATTCCCACAAGTTTCTCTTGTAAGAAGAGGGTTTAGGACTCTTTACCTTCACTGAACAAATGGTGAGGAAACTGGTACTTAAAAAAATGGGGAAAAATTTTTACTTGAGGAAAATGTACTTGAAATGAGAGAAATATGATTATTCAAAAAATGTAACAGAAAACTTAGTTATTTCTTTGCTTTTCATTTTATACTAAAGTTCTTTACAATATGTCCTCCATTTGCAGAGAGTTAGTTAGCATCTATTGCTATTGGAAAATCTGATTTTCTGAAGACCAAATGAATCAATTGGGAAGTAGAGTGAGTGTGATTAGCAAAGCAAAACAGATTCTAGTAGCATCTCTTAGAAGCTGTTCTGCAGCATTAATTAAAGAAAGAGCCATGGATTGTTTTCCTGAGGAGGGAAGTGCTGTTACATTTCTCATGCACACCCACTGTCCACAAGAGCCGCAAAAGCTCCTTGTGTAACTGTGCAGGGGTTTCTTTGTAATTGAAACACTCACGGAAACTGTTCCTGAATGCCAATCTAACCTATTGGGTAAACAATAAATAACAGCCTAGACTAAGAAGAAGGAAAGCAAAAAGAATGCTATTATTATAGAATTCTGTAAACCAGAAAGGTTCTGCGTTTCTTTGTCAACTCAACGTCATTGTTTTTCATAGAGTTTTTGACAAAGATTTACCACAGGGCAGAATTGGGAATAAGCTTTGTGTGATTGTGGCAATTATACACCAACCTGACAGCTTTGGGCAGACAGCAGCTCTTTGTGTTGTTTTTTTTAGGGAGGAGACAGACCACTTCAACGCATCTCCTGATTTCAGTAGTGATGTGGGTTGTTTTGTTTTGGTCTTTGTTTTTTTAACACAGCACACTACTTTCTAAGCACTGTTTCTTCAGCCATCAGTTCCTATCAAATATTGTGAGCTGAGTTATAACAGCAGTGCATGCAGTGAAATTCTGCCACCATTTTGTGCATATGCAGGGAGCTCCCCATCTCTGCTGAGAGGGCAGTGGTGATAGTGCCCTGAACTTTTCCCTCCAGCATTAGGAGGGTCCCTGTCTTGGCTGATCTACCAGGTATCTTTTCTGCTAAAAACTAATTCACTAACTGGGCTTGCATTAAAGGTAAATTTCTGAAGGTGCAGTTTTCTGATGCTCCCCCTCCTTTGTGAGTCCAGCTCTCCCCATCTAAATCCATGTCCACCTTCAGCATTCCTTTACAGGCTCTTTTAGAGCAGCTTCTGTGAAAGCAACACACCCTGTCTTACCTCAGTTGCTAACTGGAAAAGCCTTTTTTATTTTCTGTAGCTCCTTTCTTCGAGCTGCAGTAAAGTGATAGCTCAGTGCTCAGAACCTGTCCTTTGTTAACAAGTGTATTTATTGTAAACCTGCAGTGTGTGTTACCTTGTGGTAAATTCACTTCCCGAGCTCTGGAAGTCACCAGGCAGCTCTGGCAGCGTTCAGGAGCAGCCTCCATCTATAGCAAAGGGAGGGGGGAAATTCCCATCTAAAGAAACTGTGGAATAGTCAAAGTCATTAAAGTAAAGCTGAGAAGCATTTAAGAAGGTGACACATCAATGCAAAATGTCTGCCATATAAATTGTCTTTCTCTGATGTGTCTTCAGTCATTTAGCCTTGAGTGGGAAAGACACATCTTGTTATTCAGTCAAACCTCAACGCAAATTAATTCTAATAATAATTTATGGTATAAGACAGTGCTTGTTATGGAAAATAGGCTGATGGTTTAATTTAGGGCAAGAGTAATCAAATGGATCTGGCTGAATTTATTTTAGAAAACACAATAAATGGAATGTTGGGCTAGGTAATGCTGAAAATGTTGACAATATGCTTATTTTTTGAAGTGCATAATTAACCAACCGAAGAAAAGTAGCACTAAAGGCCAGCATTTTCAAGGAACCTGACCATAAATGTTTGATGATGAGACAGAGGTTTTATCTTTCTTTTCCTACCTCATCTGAAATTAATGTTCTAAATGATATTTCTGTGACTGCAAACTTGGCAGTGTTGGGGACAAGTCTCAATTTCTGTTTCAAGTTTCAAACAATATAGTCATGGGATATTGAGGAAAAGAAGTTTATTATTACCAAAGCATGTTTTTAAGGCAAAATGCTGTTTTCCTGCTTGCTGCCTGCTAAGCGGATTGCAGGGTCGAGTCTCCTCTTCTACTGACGTCTCTTTAAGATAATTTTTTTTAGGTGTCAGAACCTAATTAGAACAATTTGGATTGCTCCACAGGCCAACTTACTTTTCCGAGCCCCACCAAATTTCTCCTACTTTGGATGAAATCGGAATGAGTGGGTGGTCTACAGCTCATTACATCCTGGATGTTTGAAATGGAAGGGTCTTGCAGAGGTGTCCTGTCCACCAGGTAGGTGCGAGATGCTGTATTCATCACCAGTGACTGTAGCAGAGACAGTGTGTTGGAGCAACTGAAAAAGGAGATTAATAAAAGTCAGTGGATGAATGGTGTGAAGTGTCATCCACAGCTTCATAACCAAACCTTATAGGGGCTGAGGGGGTGACAAGAAATACTTCTTGATTTCATGTGGAGCTGATGGACTACTGTTTCTGATGGTTTGTCTCCTGACTGTGAGGGGTTTTTTCTCAGATTTTATGATTTATTGGATTCAGTGTCAGATCCTGAGAGCTCTATTTTCTAGGCATAGGCATACTAGAATAGCAGATTTCCTTCAGATCCTTTAGGCATGAGGTCATCCCATGTATCAGTGGAGTTTTTTTCCTGGTGTTTTGCCCTTGCTTTCCCCTACGTGTTATCAGTATTTTGTATGTTTAGCTTACTCAGCACTGCTGCTGCTACAAAGTTGACTTAAATGGGTGGTACTTGTGCTGAAAAACTCAGCTCCCCATCTGTCTGCTGGAACAGGCTGTCATGTTCTGTTTGCTGGACGCAGCTGTGTAAAATACATGATCAGGTTGATCTTCTGCAGGTTCTTATCTCGGCCTTGGCACTGCCTTACCTGGGTGCTTTCCACTATTTGCCCAAAGCAAGTGGCTAATCTGAAACCTCTGTGTAAGGCTCAGGCATCCTCTTCATTTATATGCAGCACAAGGCTTTGTTCCAGGAAAAGCACCATTAAATTTGCATGTTAGGAGCACGTGTGTGATGTGCTTTTACACTGTACCGCAGTTTTGACTAATGAGTGTTTTGCTTTTCCTTCAAAGCACTGTCTGCGTCACAGAGTGCAGTGCACAGGGCAGGTTAGCAGGATGGAGAAGGTCAGTGCAAATCCCCAGGGAATAACATTTTCCCTGTAATGAAACACCTTTATTTCAGAAGTCTGTGAAGAAATTCACACACCAAACAAGAGCAGCCAGATGGGTAACACAGCACTAAAAGTTTTTAGGAATGAGTGTTTGAGACTGCTTAAAGAGTCACTAGCAAAGGTATCAGTAAAAACCAGATCTGATATAAAGTGACAGCACCACAAAGTTCATTGGCAAGTTCATTCTACTGTTTACTAGATGGTTAAGGCATACTTACGGAAAAAGCAACAAACAAAATCCACTCAATCAATCCAAACCAAAATAAACTGAAAACTGTCTATGTGTGTGCATGTGTGTGACAAAAGGATAAGGGGCAATGATAAAAAGGAATGGGGCCTAAAGTCCTTAACAGCACTCAAACTTAACAGTACTTATTGTTTAAATTAAATTTAGCAATTTTGCAAAGGAACAACACTTAACAGTATTTAACTTAACTTAAACTTTCCACTTTAGCAAAGCAGTCATATAGGATTTAATATGTCACAACAGTAACTTGCCTACAAGCCCAATTTACCTGGTACTTAAACATCTAAGAGAGTAGCATTTCTCCCATATTTGCCATAACATATGTGCATAGTATTCACATAGCCATAAAGAGTCAGTGCGAGGTACCTGTGAAAAATTCTTCTTGAGAGTCAGTGAAATACTCACTTCAGGCGACTTTGTATCTTCCCAACAGGTGAAGGGTTGAGCTTTGAGGAGTGGAGGGATCAGGCCAGGATCTGTTGTTGTCCAGTGATCCCCTGAGTACAGCAAACGTGAGAGTTCACTGGCTCTCAGAAGCCCCACTTAGAGTGAGTTTGCTGGTTGCAAAATTCAGAAGAGCTCAAGAGAGTTGGCTTTAGTCATAACAGTGTTTCATCCTGGCTGCACTTTGGATCAACCACTTTCTTAGAAAGTGTGAAAAAGAGGATGTTATGTCATCCAGGAAAAAAAATAAAAAGTTTTCAAGGCTGTTTTTAAAAAAAAAAGCATGAGCTCATTAGACAGCACAAGTTCCTGGGATCAGACAGTGTTTCTGACGAGCTCAAGAGGAGCTGAGCCCAGGAGCTGAGCACATCAAGGCCAAGGCCTAACGAGCATTTCTCAGATCACAGAGTAGCCTGAAAAGGGGGGTGGGGGTGAGTGTTCATGCACCACCACGAAAGTGCACAAAAGCAACCCGTCATCTGCCACCAGTTAACAAATAGGGACAAACCCCTGCTTTGGGGATGTGTATGGCAGCAGATGCATGCATTAATCTCCCTCAGGAGTCAGCAGGAGTATCAGGCTGTTACGAGACCTTTCCCTGCAGAGACATTTCCCAAGATCTTCAGGATGTGGATCCATGAGTCAGCTCTCTCCTGGGGAATTGTAGGGGAACTTGTCTTCAAATTGATGCAGAAGGTGAGAAAGAGGAAAAGCAAGGGCTGTGAAGCATGTGGATAACACTGTGGAACTCTTAATGGAGAGCTGTCCTAGCCACATCCTGGCTGCAAAATGAGAGGTTATTAGCATGAATGACCCTTGAACTCAAGTTCAGTATTTCTACACTCAGACTACTCAGTTTCATGCTAAAAAGATGGGAACTAAGAACAAAACCAGGTAGGAAGCTGAACTAGCACTTACAGAAGTGTGATAGCCTCCGAACAAAAGTTTGTGGAGAGCTAGGATATTCTACATCCATAATGAAAATGGAAAGAATGAACAGGCAAAACAAACCTAGAAGTTTTGACAATAGTTAGGGTTAAGTTTAAATGGTTTATTTATGCCAAAGGAAATCTTCATTTTCAGTTTATTTAACCTGCTTTTATTTTCCAATGCCTTTTTGATTTTTTTAGCTATGGGTTACCCAAATGAAAAAGATTTCCAATACAAAATCTCATGATGTATAATTGGAAATATATTGAAGCAAAGTGTATAATTTTTTCAGAAACGAAATAGTTCATTTTGAAAATGATTAATTGAGGATAATACTTCTTAGAAGCATCTTTTGACTCCATCTGCTGTGAGAGTCAGTGCACGGGACTGAAAATCTGTTTAACAATGCTGGTAAAAATGCATGTGTCTCTAATCTCCTTTCCTTTGGCTTGATTAGTATTGCTACACTAATGTGCTCTGTCTTGGGCAGCTGTCTAGCATCTCTGATGGCTGTGAGTCTGGAGATAATGTCTCTTCCAGATGTCATTTTTTGGATAGATGATCTTACAAGGAAGCTGTTAATCAGGAAACTTGTGTTTCATGAGATGATAGTGTCAGACAAAACTGCTTAATGGAAACTCTTCAACAGAGACAAAAAGCCCCATTAAAAATAGAAATAAAAATATCAGAAGGTTTCAAGGGCATGAATCCAAGCATTAAGAAACGCCAGGTTTTAATTTTATTTGAGAATCCTAAATTCACTCCCCTTTAATCAAATCTTCACTTATGTATTTTAGACATTTTCCACAGAATTTAAGCTGCATAGGACAGGGTGTGCTCTGTTAATTATCAGCTAATCAGTATTTTGTATGATCCCCCACACTCAGTGGGTGACCTTTTTTGCACTATTCTTTGCTGTTTAGAAATAATCCAGAGTGAAGATGCCTGACAGAGGACCAAATTCCAGCTGATCAGTACAATGTGAGCTTCTGCATAAGGCAACAGGTTCCCACTGATTCTGGGACAGCTGCTTGAATATACATTTCCCTGCTCCTTGGCACTTGCTGAATGTGAGTCAGACCTCGATCTGAGGATGGAATTACCAATTAATCTCTGCTTCAGTGTAGTATGTGAATACTGCACAAATATTAATTACTCAGATCATTAATTTCTACAAAACACCTGCAATGTGAAGACAGGTTGTTACCCCAGAGTTAGAGATGTAAGAAAACTTTGAAAAAAATTTCCATTAAAATAGTATGATATGTTCTATGTTAGTGTTTGCTACTTGCAAGCCCCCCAGGGAGGCTGGATCTCATAACCACCCTCATAATTTCCTCTCAAAACCACCTTCATGAATGCTTACACCTCCCACCTCTCATTTACATATCACTCTTCCTCTAACTCTTCTTCCCCATCCCTTTTCTTTGCCTTTGCACTTCATTCTCCACTCAAGGATCTCTCTGATTTCCCATCCCTGAGCCCAGTTTTTCTTAGACTTTTCAGAAGACCACATTGTCTCCAAGAAACAGAGTCAGAGACTAGAACAGATGTGACCAAAATGTATTGGGTGTGGCTAAATCTATGAATGCCTTTATATCAGTGCTGCATGTGCTAGAGTTTTCCAGGGTAAATTAAATACTGTCCTTCTCTTCAAAGAGAAGGATACAACCCTCAGGAAATTGCACAATGAGTGTAGAACAGAATAGCCTGGGTAGTAGAGACTGATACTTAACATATAGTAGCAGTTTCCAGGAGAAAGGAGGCGTGAGGTGGTTCCATGTGTAGGTGTGAACAGCTTTCAGAGGATGCAAAAAATAAAAGTGGAAAATGTCCTTTTCGTTGAAGATCTTGTAAGGCAAGTTCTGAATAAGATTTCTGTCCTCAGGGCTGGAGATAAGCTTATGAAGATATTTATGTGGGGAAAATAGAAGTGAGGTGTTCCTGTAAGGCAGTACAGAGGACTCTTGACAAGGATGGTCATCACTGAAAGAATAAAATTGTACTGAGCTACTGCTGCTGTGATAGGAAGGAAATGGGAATGACAGGACTTTCCCTATTGTACCTGCAAGTGGTGTTTTATTCTGTCTTGGACAGAATCTTTTCATATGCATATTTAGGTTAAATGCCGTCATTTCTCTTTGTTTTCCACTGTGCAAATGTTTGTCTTCGTAATTCTGCACACACAAGGATCATTTTTGAAAAATGCTCTTTGGTAAAAATTGAGTGATTCAGAGTTAAAGATGACAACTTATCTGTCTGCCTGGAAATGCAGTGTATGGTACTGCAAACATTTCCATTCCGGTTTGACACTTGTGAGTCAGCCTTGAGTAACTTGCTCAGGGTCACTCAATAACAATACTGCCAGACCACAAGGAATTTTTTCATGTGTATTTGTAGGATTCTGTCTGTCTAGAGTTAGCTGAATTCCACAGGAAATAACTTTCTAAACAACATGCAGGAAAATATCCACATGAGGGATATACTGTGCATCTTTAGCCTTTTTTCCTCAGGGCAAATTTCTGTTTATGTAGGAATTAGACTTAGGAAGCAGCACTCATGGTAGCAGTTGTGCAGCAAATGGCCAGGAGCAGACTGCTATTGCTGTAACTCTGCCTGAGCCTTAAATGCACTTGAAATATTCAAAATATTCAAAATTTTCTGTAGATGTTATTTGATCATCTCTTCAAACACCAGCAGTACATAGTATGAAATTCTTTTTATTAAATCACAGATCTTTCCCTGAGCATGGGTTTCCTCCTACAGAAACATACAGCTTTTTGGATTTGTAAATGATCTAAGACACATGGGAGTAGAATAATGGAAGTCCTATTTTCTCATAAAGCAGAAGATAGAAATAGTTATACCTGAGCAAAACCTGAATCACTGGTCAATGTTCAAATGTTTTAATTAGGAAGATTAATTATCTTGAAAAATAATGTAGTTTCTTTGTGCAATCTTCAAAACTCTGTAGAAATAAACAAGAGCACAAAATCCTGGCTCACAAATCCACAGGTCTGTGGATTTAAAGGGAATTCTTGGCTTAGGAAATACTGTCTTGCTTCTCATTCCAGCTCTGGTGCTATGGCTTTCCTTCTCTGGTGCACACATCTTTCAAATCAGTATCCTAACCCATGCTCTTGCAGCATTCCCCTCTTGCAGAGGGGAATTACTCTGGTTTGGGCTCCTTGAGCTCTGTCTGCAGCTAAATCTGTTGGGGAGCAGATTCTTTGTCTGTGCCAGTTTCACTTCAGGAAAGAGTTTAATTGCTTGAATCTGAAGGATGTGCATGGCAAATTCATGAATTCCACTGAGGTCTGTGTTTGTCTGTGGGTCAGCACCCTCGAGAAGAGCCATTAGAATCTTGCTGCATAACTATATGTCCAGAAACGACTTTCAGCAATTGAATGAAGATAAATGACCTCATCCATCTGAACTTCTGCAGCCAGCAAACCAGAACTGGGAAAACCGTCGCACTGTCACATTTCTGGTTGTTACATCTACTTAGGGCAAAAAAAGTACCACGAGGACAGCCCTTCACATTTTCACACTTCAGAATGTGGCAAACTTTAGGAAAACAGAGGCAAAGGGATAAAAACCCCCAAACAGTAAAAGACCAAATGTATATTCTCTCTTCTAAAGGTGATGTCAAGATTTAAAGAATGATTATCCTTCTGTAACTTATGAACATTGTTCTCTCATTTCCTGTCATCCCCTCAGCTGAGACACCAAATGAACTCTGTGGTGCTGTGAAGGTTTAATTGAAACTCTTTCACTTTGCACCGTTATCCTCACAGTGTCACTCGGGCTGTGATGTGGTGATGAAGTGTGTCTCTGCATAAGGTGTCCTCCATCTAGGAGGATTAGAAAGTGTGGCCAAATATAACTAAGTTCTCAAAAATTCATGTTGGCTCAAATTTGTGCAAATGGATGTAATTGGGTTAGTTTTTTTCATCGTATTTTAGGCCACATCAATTTCTTTCTTGGAACCATTTGCAGTTATATCTGTGCCTGCCTGTACCATGCTGGATTCTGTGTTATGTCTGCTTCCACTGTATGGTTGCATGGCAATGGCTGATTCAGATTAAATAAGACTGATATTAATTACCATTATCAAAGTATTAGCTTTCATTTTACAGACCACAAAATAAATGATATAGAGAGTGAAAACCTGTGCTTTGTGTTTCTGTGGTTGAAGAGCACTGGAGAGAATTCAAGCATCTCCCTGAGTATTCTTCTCTAGTTATAATGCTTGGGAACTAGGATTATGAATATGAGCAGATATAGGTGATAAGTGTAATTATGATAACTTCCTAATCAGTGCAGGCCAAAATCAATAAATTGCCGCCAGTCAATGTACTGGGAGTTAAGGACACTGATCCCAATTTGTGGTCTTCTACTTTTAATACAATACTCTCTAAAAGTTGCTCATCTGGAGATGTTCATTTGTGCTGGCCCAGCACAGCAGTCACAGACTAAGGCACATCAGAATAGCTGTCTTGGCTGCTTTTAAAAAACTGTTTTATATTTCCATCTAGAAAAGTTTCCCTTTAAAATGTTTGTATGTTTAACTTCGATAGCAGAGATATTCGCAGTTATATCTTCTCTAGCCCTGCCTGAGATGTGACATTTCAGTCATTCAGCTTCTTTGACAGAGGTGCAAAATGACATTTTACATGCTCTGCTGCAATGTATCCTTCTCTCTGTTGCAGAAGTAAGGAGCTGGTTGACTCTGTGATACCAGTACTGCCACACAGCTGCTTTAATTCAACAACAGAATTGACTAGATACTGAATGTATCACATTATGGGATGGTTTGTCACCAAGAAGAGCATCTGCTGATTTACAGTTTGTTTTCTTTAGCAATAAGATTGAATGTTAGAGAGACACTGAGCTGCCAACTTAGAGTCTCAATTACTTACTGTGATGTAGCCCCGCTATTTTAGACGGAGTGAGATTAGAGGATTACCGTGTATTTGCATTGTCACTGAGGGTCATAAAAAGTTTGGGGGGTAGTGTTCAGGGCAGAACCTGTGAATTCCATTTCTGCTTTCCTATTCCATCTGGGATATATATATAAAGGCACCTGAATACTCTACCTTTTTGCATCTTGCAATCTGTTAATCTCCATTTGTGCATTCACATATGGAAAATCAAGAGAAAGAGAGTTGTGTCAGAGTGGTGGAGGTTTAAAGGCACAAAGCAATCCAAATTTTTACTGAGAAATAACATCTTCTGTTAGAGACATTAATATCATTTGAACACATAGACTAGCTTTGGGGTGCAGACTCCCTTCAGGAGAGGAAATTTTGGTCTGTAAAACCTGCTGATCCATATCACTGGGATATGCTACAGAGAGTAAATGAACTTTATCAGCCTCTTCTGTTCTTTTCAGGCTTTTAAACACCTTTCTAAAACAGAGGTGGAAAGGGAATCTATCTTTCAAAATCAGAGTGTATGGGCACACAGACAGCATGTGGGATTCCCAAACAAAAATCCCTCCTTTATCTGAAAGTGTTAGTACATATCCTCCTCCTTTGTGAATATGTAAACACTTGAGCTGCTTGGAGATTGTTATGCAATGGGACTTCTATCAGTTTCTTCTTTGTATGCTTTTCCACTTCCCATAAGATAGCAAGCTCATATTATGAAGCAGGTTTTCTCTACTCACCAGTGAATATTCAGACCACTAGATGATAGAATTTTTTTCCTGTTTTTTGATTTAGGAAACACCCTCAAATGGAGGTATCAATCCTGGCTGTAATTGCTGCAATATCTGTAACCAGCCTACCAGAGATTTGGTTGAGTGATGGTATGGATATTCTGCCACTTCACATGTTTGAATTAAAGACATATTTCTTAATATGTGGATGACACCTGAAGAAATATAGGATGTAGAGCTCCACCAGAAAACACAACAACTCTTGGTGAAGAGGTGCAATTTGCTAAAGCCCAAATAATAAACTCTCTGTTCTTAGCCGAGACAGTCTTGTCCTTGATGCCTGCAGCTCTCTCAGAGCATCTAGGAGCTGATCCCAAGAAGTGAGGAAGGTAAATGATCTTACACTCAATTCCCTTCTAGCTCTTTGTCATCAGAAGGGGTGGGAAGATTTGACAGAGCAATTTTTGTCGCTCCTTAATAGAGAAAGAAAATGTTGTGAAGCCAGGAGTCTTGAGAACTCATGGAATTCTACTGGTTGTGTGCGTGCAGGGAATTTAAAGTACAAGTAACATGGGTTTTTTCCAGAGTTTTTCTAATTTAGGACTACATTATGGAGTGCAATGCTAAGCACCCAGTTGTGGTTACAGAGCTGGAGGTAAATTGGAGTCTTGACAGAAAGGGATGGGAATGGCTAATACAATTTTAAAACTGCTTACTCAGAAATAAATATTTTTTTCTTGTCCATTCCCTGCTGCTACTACCAAATTCCAGAAAGGTGCTTTTTAACAAGAAGAACTGCAATGCATTTCCTGTATGTTAATAGTATCCCAGAGGGCAGTGAGATGTTGTGGTCCAAGTAATAAGACACATACTGGACTGAAAAGAAGAGGGATGTAATTATTCAAGCAAAGAGTCCAGTAGCTGGAAAATTTGTCTGTCATCTAGTCCATCACTGAACCTTATCCCCAGCTGAGGTAAAGTCCCATATTCCTGTTTATTACAATGCAATAATTCTGGATCCAACTGTCGACATGGCTTTTTACCCAAAGAACTTGGCTGTCAGATGTTAGTAGAAAGGAGTATTCAATGGGAGGAAGAGAATGGCAAGCTAACAGGGACAAGTTTTACCAAATACACTTAGAATGAAAAATCATCTTTTTACTAAGTTAAGCACACAATGATGCATGGATCTTGCAGCAGCTCTTAGGAATAGAGCTGTAAATCTCCTTCTCTCTGAGTTTCAAGAAATGCAGTATCTGATCAATAGACTGACCAAACACTGATTATTTGTAGTGGAAAATTGCCTCCCTGGCTACTTAAAATTGTGGAGCAAATGTTTTTCCAATTTGAGAAGGCACTTCATTTTATGAGTAGTCCAAAGAAACAGATCAATCTCCTATCCCTAAAGCCAAGGAGCCTTATCAGGCCTGAAAATAGTGAAACATGTAACTAGGTCTGTCTTCACAAGACCTGCATTTATTTGGTCGCAATAAGATGCATTCCTTAGAGCTTGATAATCAGTTGCCTGCCCAGCAGTAGAACACAGTTGAGTTCTACATGTAGGCAGAATATTTTAATTCAATGCACAAATTCCTCTAACGATTCCATGTTTAAACAAAAAAAGGCAATATATAAAGGACTTACAGGTTTCTTAAATATGGTTCTTTATTACTTTGATGGTCATGATGATGGTAATGTTGGTGATGGTATATTTCTTGAAGTTCATTTGCCCAGTTTCAAAGAGGAAATTGGATCTAAGATCATTCAAAGCTTCATCAAATGGAGAAGCCGTAAAATAAAAATTACTTCCTGCCACGGTTCTAATAAACCTCCCCTTCCTGCATCTCCTTCCCTCGGTGTATAACATTCCCCCTGTAGGTTCATAATGATGATTTAATCTCCTTTGCTCTTGCTTTATGGGAGCCACTAGCTGGAACTCTATTTAGATTGATTGTTCTTCACTTGTTATTAACAAGTGGCAAATTAATGGAGATGAACAAAAATGAAAGAGGAGATTTAAATTCAGCTTCCTCTGCACCACAGGGTTTTGATTTCAGACAGCTTATTCCTAATTTGAAGACGATGACAGTGAATTGATAACATTCTGGGGTGTGTTAAGATTCAGTGTCAAGGCTGATAAAGTATTTTGTGGCCTTTTTTGTTCAGATTTAATTATCACTCAAAACAGGTCCTAATTCTTCACTGCTGGTGCTCTACCTGGTGTCTTTCCCCTTCACTTAGAAAACTTCACAGAGGCTGGCTAGATTGCAATGAATAGAGCTATAATATTCCTTATATGCCTCTTGTAACTGATGCAATTGTTTCATAACTGGTGCTCCAGACAATTTCTCTGCTGTTCTCAGTATAAAAGACTGAGCATATTAGTTTATACAAAATTTTAAAATGTTTCTTTCACCTCCAGGTGAAAATTACCTCTATCAGGCTCTTACGGGAGCTCCGTTCTTAGCCCACATTGTTGATGCAATGGAAAGAAGGCAAGAAACCTGCATGTTAGTATAATTATTGTTATTACAATTATCATAATCATAATTATTATTAATGCTTTTGCTACTGTTATTGCTTAATAATAATAATAATAATAATAATAATAATAGTAATAATAATAATAGTAATAATAATAATAGTATTGCTGTAACCAAAATAGTAGGCTATTTGCACTGCATTTTAAGATGTGACTTCTGTCCAAAGCAGCACTATTTCAATTTTTGGCTTGACAGCCCGCTTAGAAAAAAGCTCAGTGAACAGCTGCAAGTTTCCAATTCCAAATTGTTCATGAAAGGAATAGTACCATTTTGAACATAAGGACTGCACCTTCCAAGGTGGTGGTGTGCTTCAACTTGGATGGATTTCAGCCTCTCATTAGGATTCATATGACTTTTCAGTGGTAATTTCCCTATTGTTCCAGTCACTTCTTTAACTCCTTGTTTTCTGTGGGGAAATAATGTTTGTGGATACTTTTGCAATACACACTCCATGTGTAAGTCAGCCTCTCTTCCTAAGTGTTTGATCTGAGGTACAGGCAAAAAGGAAAAATAGCTCTTGAAAGAAGGCTTTTTCAGATCTAGGAAAAGAATATGAAAGTGCTCAGAAGCAGCTCATTTCTTTCCCAGCTCACTTTAAACATAAACATGGGATTTACAAAGTCTTCTTATGGAGTCTGTAATCATGTCATAGACCCTGTTACATTATCTGTAAATCTATGAAAGATTTCCAATCTGATTGGTCATTTCCATGGTCTTTCCAATCCAGCAGCCATTAAATCCTTTAGGATCAAAACCATGGCAGAAAACTTTAGATGAGGAAGACAAGATGTAATTCAAGTAGAAAGCAAATATTGCTATATTGTGTAGAGCAAACAAAGTTGGGTGCACCATAGGCAAAATGTTGGAGAAAACTGAAAACTTTGGAAAACCTACTGTTCAATCACTGTTGTGGGAGCAAGATACTAAGAGAGAAGCTTCAAGCCAAAAATGTTCTCTGATATTTTGCAGGAGTGATTGAAATAAATGTCACCCCCAATTTCATTTTTCTACCTCTCACAGCTGTGAGATTATAATGGATCATATGAGTACTCTTTAACTGGAAAGTCAGAAAACTAAATTGTTTATTGATGGAATGGAATAACAACAACAGCTGAAACTGAAGATGAGTGCAAGGAATTCATTAGATCCCCAAGATGCTGTCTGTGCTATAAAAGGCAGATGCAATTCAGTGCTGATAGATAAAAGATAAAGCACATGGGAATACACGCGTATACCATCATGAGCTCTAAATCAGCTATTACTATCAAAGAGACCTTGGAGTCACTTTGTATCGTTTTCTGGTGGTCAACATGCAAGCAGGAAGTAAGGAATTTCTGGGAAGGAAATAGAGAATAAAGCAGGAAACTTATGTTACTTCCCAGCTAATCATATCACAAATGCTATATGACACAAAGAAAAATTATAAGGTAGTTTTATAGAACAAACAAAGTACGTATGAGAGTAAGGATCACTCTGGGTTTGCACTTGTCTTAAGCTATTAATAAGTGTCTGCTCCTGGCTATTTCCAGAAGAAAGCTGGGGGAGGGAGTGGATCTTAGGTTAGAGACCATAATAAACCATTCTTATATTCATTCATTTCTTGCAGTCATATTTTCCAAGTAGGTGACTCAATGTATCTAACAGGTATTTAACATATGATTTTAGAGCACTTTAGCAGTTACATTCCTTTAGGGTTTGTGGTTACCATGTAAATATAGTAGCAGGTCCTGACTAGTCTTGAAACATAATGTCCAATCATAATCTGGTTTAGTTTGATTTATTGAAAAAACACATGACATGATTACTGCTCACACATTGTACAAGGCACCTGGTTAGGAGCAATGCCAGATATATGTCTCAACAGACTTCATGCTAAAATTCAATGAAAGAATGAGGCAGTAAGTGTATCAAATTCACTCTAATATGAATCCTTCTGCAATAAAAAAATTAAAATTAAGAGATCTTTTATAGCATGAAATAATATGTAAACTGGGTCTTTTTCCCATTAGAGATGCCAGAGGCATTACGTATATTACATAAAATATGTACATCTATTATGTATTATATGTATTATATAGTCTTTGTTCTGAACTCTGAAATTATCTTCTTGAATTCTTTGAGAATGCCGTTGTTCAGATTCATTATTTCTTTTCTCTTTTCTTTTTTTTTTTCTCTTTTTTTTTAAAACTTGATTCTTTTGGTTCTGCTCTGTGGTTAGTGTCTCTCGTGCCCTTGACATGACACTTCAAGAACAATGTCTGAACTAGAAAAATACCCTGTAATTGAGTGTTAATGGGAAAAAATATACATAGGCTTTATGACAGACCCTTCCAGAAAACTGTGACAAGATTTCCTGTCTTGCCACCTTGATATCAGATTTTTAATGCTTAATTCATTTTCCTTTTCTTAACATGAGCCTAAATTTTATGTATGATCAGTTCTTCTGCCAACACTGCTCTGGATGACACGCACGCAGCAGCAGGTAGATCATATGCTCTGTGCTTACTTGAAGCAATGAGCACATTGTGCTGGGGGCAGGAAAACCCTCAGCAGCAGGGAGCGAGTGATCCTTGGCTGGATTTGCTTGGAGCAGAGACTCAGCCTTTGCAGGGGTCCTTCTGTGGGCAGAGCTGCACCCGCTGCCTCAGAGGCTTCAGCAGAAGGGCAGTTTCTAAAGCTCGGTGAAGCTGTGCCCCCACCCAGCACAGCTGTTTGGAAAGGGACTCTCTATCGATATCTTTCACATCATTACCCCTTAAAAAGCACCCACTTTGCATGAGCCTGTGCAAAAGAGCTTACCAAAGCCATGTTCTCGAAGGATACCCACTCTGGAGGCAAATCCAGCTGAAGGACCTGCCCTCCCTTCCTCAGCTCTCTCCTCTGCCTGCTTATTCCTGCCCCTGGTTTCTGTCTCAGCTGAGCTGGCTCAAGTGCTTTCAGGGCTGCTCTGAAGCCCAGATAACAAACCCAGCTCAGTTTAGAATAAATCCTTTTCAGATTTAGTTCTGGAAAGCACTGAATGCAGCCTGTAAGGAATTGTCCCAGCACAGCTGAGGGGCCAGCCAACTGGGGAGCAAGGGGAAGGTATGGATGGCTGGAGGTAGTAAGGGGGAAACACAGAAAAACTTTTAAAGCTGGTCCACAACCAGTCCAAGCTAGTCTAAAACTAGTATCTGTCTGCACTGCCTTTGACTGTTGCAGGAATAATCCAGCATCAAATTACTGTCCTCTGAAGCCAGGGAGAGTCACAAAGATAATTATACTTCAAAAAAGTAAACTTTCCTTGAGTGAGGTTTGGCTGCTGCCATTTGTGCCACGCTCTCTTGGAGGCAGTGACAATCCTTCACATTTCCCAGTGCCCCACATGAGGGAGAAATTGGGTGTAGGGCTAATTTTTCTGTGGAACCACCCTGGTAGGTTTGGTGTGTGGCCAGGCAGAGCATCATAGTGTTGCTGCCTGCACTGCCATTACCTGTGCCAGTGGCTGAGGGGACTGGCTGCTGGGACTGCTGTCATGAGGCAACTGAGGCACAGGTCAGAATGAGTTCTGGCACGTCCCCTTCTATGGCTTCTCAGGTCCTCCACACCACTCTAGGAAGGAAGTCAAATTTCTCCTAGGCATACATCCCACTCTCGTCCTAGATTTTCCTCCCCATTCTCTCCATCCCTCTTTCCTTTCTCTATTGATTTCCTGCTCCCCACCTTTCCTGTAAGACCTGGTACGTGATTGTCCTGCTTGGTGCAGCACTGATGGCTCCTCAGCCAGAGTGCCTGGTCAGTTATTTGGCATCTCTGCCTGGGTGCCGCATGGGTTTCATTTAAACCCAGACCAGCAGTTATATTTTGGGGTCCTAGTCCCATTCAGTGACCCTCTTCTACCCTCTCTGTGTGAGAGTTTAAGACAGGCACTCCTGGCCAGCCTCTGCAGGCCAAATTTAGTGACAAGGGAGAAATCACCCTGACAAAATGCATACACAGCTCCCTGCACTGAATCACAGATCCTAAATCACACACCCTGCCAGTCATGCTGAGGATGAGAATTCACTTCATTAACACTCCCCTTGATTTAAATAGAGGGGGATGCCAGCTATTTTTAATTTACGAGTCCACCACACTGCTGCTGCTGCTGGCCACTGTTTGTGGTACATTGCTGTGATGCACTAGGAATATACTAAAATTTCCCAGCACATCCTGTCACATAAATTCTCTTTGTCTGTACTGTGTTACTTTGACAAGCATCACTTCTGTGGGGTCTGAAACTTGTCATTCTTCATCTTTTCATCAGATGAAACTTCTGAAAATTTATATTTGTGTAGGAGGTTGTAATATTCATTTATTTTTGCAGGATATACTGATGGCATAAACAGCATTTACAACAGACCAACTACACTAACAATATAATCATGTTCTGTACTAAGAAAGATAGAAGGTGAGTTTCCATCCCAGACAAATATGGTGAGCTTTTTTGCCACTTCAGCTGTGTCTATGTAATGGTGTCCTTAGCAAACGTTTGCTTTTTAAGGACTGCATCTCAATTAACCTGAATGGTTTTCAAATTGAAACAGAAAAAAAAAAAAGCATGAAAAGGCCACTTGTAAGCAATTTGGAATGAATTGCTGCAATTTATTGCTGGCTTGAAACTCTGAGATGGACCAAAGGTAAATCACTGCATTGTAAAACTAAGCAAAATGATCCACAATTTTTTCCCTCCCTGTTGAATTTGAAGAGAAAACAAACTGGCTCCTGAATTCATAGGAGTGTGTTGCTCTACCACCACAGGCCATTTTTAGCTTTTTAAAGACCTGGTTTTGTCCTTATGCTGAGAGGCCTTCCCATCTTGAATCAAGGGCTGAGTCTCTTTAGAGACTCTTTATGGCATCTTAGCCACTGCTGAGCTGAAGACCCAGTATGTTCCCTCATCAAAGCAGCAGGAACTCCTTCTGCCAGGGCTTTTTCACAGCTGCCTGGCTTCAGCACTGGGTAAAATTCACTCTAGCAGAAGAGACCAATGCTCCTCTTGTGAGAGGAGTCTAGCCACTGGAAGCTCACACTCAAAAGAATGGTGCAAGGGGCATTAAACTGAAATAATTTGGTTCCCATAGGACGGTCTTATACCGAGGAAGAGTCTTGCTGTATTTTCAGCTCTCATCATTTGCTCTGACAAGCAGTCTTCTGTCTGTACAAAAGCCACAACTGCAGGGCAGTCAGGATCATCAGAGCAGGGCAGCCCCTACTGAAGGGAAGCTGGGGGGAGAAACTGACTCAGTAGCTCCATTCCAATAAGCAAAGTGTGATCAAATCATGCAAAAAATGTGCTGTCTTTTTTCACTTTGGAGATTGGCATAATATTAATGCTGTATTAATATAACTATTGCACAACTTTCATTATTGATAAATTAGGAGGAACAAGGCACCTTGAAATCAGAAATGTAAAGGTATGATGTCTATAGCAACCAAAACTGTGCTACATATGTCAAAGATCTCAAAAGAAAATCTTTAATCTAAAAATCTTCTCATCTGGAAGACAATGAATTTAGGTTTTTGCCTACATCTTAAACATGAGAGAACTGGATGAGAATTAAATATCAAAAAAAATGTGTATAACTTATTCAGTGTACAGCACACTACCCTTCCTGCATGCAGTGGAGTCCTCCTAGGTAGAGTCAAACTGGAATTTCCTGTCTTTGTTAAGAAGTAACTGCTAACCCATGGAACTTTGTTAATAACTTCTGTGCTTTCAAGAACAATTTGCTACACAGGGAAAAATCACTTTTCCCTAATGATAAGACAGCTTTTCTTGGACTATAGCAACACATTTGCTCCTAAGGTCTTTCTTAGTCATAGAATCCTGCTCGCTAAAGACTTCCACTTATCAGTTGGGTAAAATCCAACTTTGTTATCTGGGATCCTATGGAATATCATTTTTTTGTATGTCAGTTCACTGCTGTTTATTATAAGTTATTTCCAGACTTCCTTCTTTGCTTTCCCAAAAGATCCTTTCAGCGAACAGGAGCTACCCCGTGTGACTGCACTGCAGTCTACTCCGTGTTTACTCCAGTGCTGCAGGCACAGGAGACAGTGAGGCGGCACGAGCAGGAAATGAGACAATAACAAAGATGGAATATGACTTGAGGAAATTCCAGAAGTCCTCAAGGAAACAATGGGAAATATATTAATTAAGGAATGTCTGTTTGTCTGGCTCCAGTCAGATAAGCAAATAAGCCCCAAACCTTGATGTTCTGATCTAGAGAGGAGAAAGGAGAGAGAGCAGATGGCCATAGCTAGAAATGAATGTCTGGTAATGAGAGGAACATAGGTGGAATTGGGTGGGATGAGATTTCGAAAGAACTCAGAGTGAGAAAATTTAGCTGAGGTGATGAGCTACTGTGTACTAAGAATATTTATATTATTGAAGGGATTTGTCCTTTATGTTTGTTTTTGTTGTTGTTGTTGTTTTATTTTGGTTTTTGTAATTTTTTGGGGTTTTTTGTATTTTTGTTTGGGTTTTTTTGGGTTTTTTTTGGTTTTTGTTTTTTGTTTTTTAATGTATATCAAGGAGTAGGCAATGACTTCATAAGTGGTTTTTAGCCTTAATCTCATCCACTGTTGAGACACTCTTGAGAACAAGTGTTAGGTAGTGATGGGAGCTGAGGAAACAATTATGCTCCCACAGCTGGAACTGTCTGCTGGGTAGCACTGAGGGCATTTGAACCTTGGAATTGCAATTGAGCACAGACACAGTGATGAATGAGGCTGTATTTGACACAAGAGAAATGCACTTGAATCATCCTCAAAACTAATCCTCAGTGCGGGTCCTGAAGACCCTCCAATCATACTTCTTCCTTTGTAACTATCATGCCCTGCTTTAATTTCTGTCCTCACCATCTTTCTCTCTGAGTTTAACTGGAATAAAGGAAATACCATCCATGGGATTTAGTGCATAATCCTAAACTGCATAGCAGTTTCTGCACAAAAAGAAAATAACTTCAACTCAAATCTTATATTTGCTAGAGCTGATCACGCTGGAAATTTTTAGCCCCAGAGCAGTACAGGTAGCTCTTTTCCCAGCCAGGGAGGTATCTGTTTGTGTTGTTCTCAGGTTTGGGCAAATGACTTACTGGGTATTGTGTATCTTGTGGAATTCTCTATCTGTACTTCTTCCCATGAAACATATTTTAAAAGACATTGGCAAATGTGGGCACAACTGTGCCTCCTGCTGTGTGATGGTACATAATGACATGTAGCCACTTCTAATGTTTAATAAAACTCAGTACACCAAAAAACACGTAAAAGGCACTACCAAACAAGACAGAGGGGAACAGCAATCATGTTTTGGCTAAGCTTTTTTTTTGTGCTCAGTGTTCTTCCCCTCTGTGCTGCACACTACTAACACTTCTAGCAGCAGTTGAAGAATGATTAGATTCCTCCTCCCACTTTGCTTCCCCCTCATCTTCTTACTTTTGTCCTCTCAAATAATGTATCTGGTTCACCTGAAAAAACATAACTTCTTTCTATCAGTCTAAAGTCCAGAAACTGAGAGCTTTCTACCTTATTGCTGAAGTAAACTTTGTAACTGTTGGTGAGTGAGGCTTTGCAGCAACCAGGCTTTGGAAAGCCACATCAGGGAATGAATTCTTCCCTCTTCTTCATTGTTACAAACTGGGGAGATCCTTCACTGATTGTGCTGAAGTGAGGGAAAAATCAACACCACATTCACTATTCTGCACAGATCATCCACTGTCTATTATGAGCTGGAAGCATTAAGAAGGCACAGCTGCTGGTAATGAGCATATGTGTATCTCTATTATACCGGTTTTAAGATAACAAGGTGTAGTGAATGCAAAGGGCCTCACCCAGCCTGCCAGAAAAAAAAAAAAAAGAAAAGAAAAGAAAAGAAGAAAAGTAGAGAAGAAAAAGAAAACCCTGCCCTAAGTAGTTCTTTTTCTTCTTGAAGGCTGTTAATGAAAAGGGAAAAAAAATAACACTTGAAATGAAAGACATTGAGGATCTACTTGTCCTCGTGCACATTCACTGTGTGCTTGAAGCCTGTAACAATGAGGGGAAATGATAGCAGAGCAGCATTGCCCTCCCTCAGACTGAGAAACTTTCACTGCAAAAGCATTTTAAAAGAATAACCCAGAGTACAGTAATTAAAGCTGATTTGGTTTCTCAAAAGACGGCTTCAAGCTTTTGTGCTGAACCTTCACGAATTCCACAGGGCTTTATTATTAATTGTGCTCCCCTGCACACTGCTCTCTTTGGGATGTTTCTGCTGTCACAGGCTCAGTATTTCTCACAGGCTTTCTGTACATAACTGAGACTTGTCAGGAGAGGGAAATGTTTTTCCAAGCGTTTTCTCCCTTTGTCCTGCCTCTCTTGTGCCTTGTTCCCTTGGTAATTTTTTGTTTGCTTGCTTTTTAATTTTCTTCAACATTTCCTTTCAGAAAGTCTCTGGTGGAAAGGAATGACATTGGGGCTGGATGCTTTTCTTTCACCACTCTGAGATCATATGTCAAACCCACCTGGGATCATTGCTCCTAAATCTCTGAAAAACTGGTCTCTTGCAGGCACTGCTTGACTCACTGCAGGGCAGGCAGCCATGAATGCAGCTATGGGTGCAACACACACACCTGGCCTTGGATCCAGATTCCACCAGATATCAGGAGAGACATATAGAATATCAAGGCTGCTTCTAGGCAAGAGAATCTGGGTTGGGAAGCAATCTGTGCTAGAAGGAAGAATCAACCCTTCAGGCTGTATATCTCTCACAGCCATTTTCCCCATGTTTCTCTGTGCTGTTTTTTGCTTGGTTTTGTGTTTTGTTGTTTTTTTTAACATGGAGAAGTGAAAGGCTGAATTTTGTAGAACCTGGAAGACAGGCTATATGTCCTGGAATAAAAGTGAAAGGCAGCACTCTTCATTGTAGCCAAAGGGACTATAACGTGAGAGGGAGTGACCCACTGTCATTTAAAGGGTACCCCTAAGTATCCAAAGACACTGTTGCAACTTCTCATGCAAAACTCCACTGTTAGTATTTCTTGCTTCTTTCTGTGATCAGTCATAATAGATAAGAAATGTGGGGAAAAAAACCCCAACAGTTTACAGTTTGACTGGGGCTTGTGCTACTTTAGCACATGACGTTCATTGCTTGATGGCAGCCAGCAGATCACCTGGCAAGGCTAGGCAATCTGCCACAGCACTTCATGGATTTCAGCAAAACAGGGTAGATTAGAAGGGGACCTGAGTGTGGACTGCAGTTCTTTCCCTCTGAAGAAGAACTGTTCAAATGGAAAGAAATAGAAAGCCCCTTTGCCATCAAATATATTGTTTCATCCATCCAGCTGTCCTGACTAGTGTATAACTTTGCTGCAAGGGAAGGCTTCTGTTTGTGAGGAAAAATGAACTTTATTATCATCACCTGCTTGTCCTTGATGGCAAAGTTGAGAGTTCTTTAAATTCTTTGGACTTACTGAGCCAAATATAGGTGTGCACATATAGTCATCCACTTGTGACCTAGTCATCTACCCTTCCTTTACAGTCAATGAGAAGACATTTCTCCTGCACTTTTCTTCATTTTAATGAAGAAAATATCAAATGAACTTGTGCTATGTAATGCCCTAGAAGTGCCTGCTTGTTCCCATTGACTCCTCAGAGAGATAGAATGACCAGTTTAGATATACTAAAAAAGAAATGTCACTCCCTATCTTCTCTAGGGGCAAGAAGGAGGATCTGAGAAACTGGGCTGTGATCCCTGGGAGGGTATTGGAAGAAACAACCCTGGAAAGCATTCCCAAACCTGTCAATGACAGGAAGGTTACTGAGAGCAGCCAGCATGAATTTGTGAAGGGGAAATCAAGTCTGACCAACCTGATATCCTTCTACGATAAGAGGATACTGACTTCCATAACACCTTCATAGATAAACTGGTGATGTATGGACCAAATAACAGGGCAGTAAAGAAGACAGAGTCAGACTCTTCTCAGTCGTGTTTATCAGAAGGGCAACAAGTAAAAGGCATGAGCTGATATGTGGGAAATCGCTTTTAAACATAACCATAACTTGTTTATTATGTTGGTCAAACACTGAAACAGGTTGTCCAGAGAGGTTGTTGAGCTTCAGTCCTTGGAGATGCTCAAAACCTGGCTGGACACAGTCCTGGGGAATATGTCGTAGCTGACTCCAAAATATATCAAACATATAAAAATATTTGTTTATCCAAACCCAATACGCTACTAGAGGACAAAAAATTCTGGAGCAGGCTTCTGAGTCTTTTGCCAGGTTGTTTCAGCTCCACCATAATGGAATCAAACCAATGCTCACATTGACTGAAAGCTCTGCACCCAGCAGTGCTTAAAAAAAGCAAAGGATTAACAACCCTTGGATTTTTCTAGGCTGTGAACACAAGCAATAAAGTTTTTTTTTCTTTTTTAAAGAATAACTTCTGAAGCATCAGGCAAAGATCATGAGATTGGAGAGTTTATCAGTGTAATAAATGTTGCCCAGGAAGACACAGAGACATATTAGCATCATGTAGACATGACTGCATTTGCTCATAGAATCATTGACTGGGTTGGAGAGCAGTTAAAGTCAGAGATAAAGTGTGGGGTGAAAGAGAGTTTGTCCATATAAAATTTTCTCACTTCTCTCTAGAAGAGACCACTAAGCAGGAGAGTTGAACTAGTTTTTAATTTACCAAAGTGGTTTTTTTTCTTCTCAAGGCCTAGAGGAAAACCAGACTTCTGTAAAATGAAAGGAACTTGAAGAATTTCTTCTATTTCTTCCAATCTCTGGGGAATCTGGCCTCATCTCTCACAGCCTACCTCATTTTGAGACCGTTGTTTATAGAATACTCAGGAAGACGCACCAAGAAAAATATTAATTCCCATTGTGCTTGGGCAGAAAACAGCATCCTGTGTTCTCAGTAGCAGACCTGGCCATGTGGCCCAACCTCTGCAACCTCCAGGCGTCAGTACTGAGAGTCCCAACAGTGATGAAATGCTGCCTGCCAGGGCTTCAGCTGGTACAGACTGCAGGAGCACATCTCACTGTGTCTCATGGGTCACTTCCTCTACACAAGTTTCTGCCCCTTTACCAGCTCCCCAGTGGGTGTGGGGTTCATTTCTGTGTCCTCAGAGTGGAGTTTGTGCCTGACATTCCAGCAGGGCTTGTTGCTTCTGAGCAGTCACTTAGGCTAAAACAAAAATGAACTACAAAGTGACAAGATAGCTACAGACACACCAGTGAACTAGAAATAAGTGGGAAGGTCAGTAAAATATTCTTCTGCTGAATTAGAATGTCTGTTATTAAGGAATACGTGGAAATGGAGCAATAGTTAATGTTTTGCTATTTCACAATATATATTCTTTATATATTCCTTATCTCATTAGCACACTGAATAGGCATTTGAGGTAGGGATGCACTCAAAAGCCCATTCTCTGCAAAAATAAAGGAAAGAAAATGTGCAAATAACAGTGTCACAAGACCCAGACACTGGATTTTCTTAAAAATCCCTTTATTTGTCTTTTCTTTTAACTTCTGATCATAATCTTTAGGAGCAACATTTTGCAAATTTCCTGAGTCCTAGAAGTATTATTAATGGAACACTGAAATGTTCTTTGAACATGTACCAGGTGCAAGACTTTTAAAATCATATCATTTCAATTACTGCTGCATTTTCTTACTCCCCTTTTTCTTACTGCAGCATAGGCATCATTTCAACAGATGATATTTTGTGAACTGACCCACTTAGAGACAATGCCATGCAATGTTTGAAGATGGTATTCTGATCTGGCACATACTTGCAAGTGTTGGTGTCTCTTCTCATAGTCCTTTACATCTACTGAAATCCTATTGCAATGGAAATGGGCAGAAGAGGCAATGCTGAATGTGATAAAATGCCTCTGAAAGCACAATACATAGCTCAATGTACTATTGTGCTCCATCCCTTAACACAAAAGTTAATGACAATGGTTCCAGATGCTGTGAAAAGAATTGGGAACAACAGGACTGAGATGGTTTATTAGGAAAATTTACCTAATGAGAGGGTAACTAAACCACGACTTGATTTTACCCTCCCTTCCTTAGTAGGTCTCAAGTCTTCCTAGAGGCACCCTTCTTTGTGCCCTGCTTCCCCACATGGAACATGTGGATCCCAGTAGAGTCCTACCCTCTGGAGTGACAATGGCAAAGTTTTCAAAAATGGTAATGATAAGATTGGGAAAACACATATAATAATTAGGAAGGGGTCAGGGAGGGGGATGTAGCAGAGATGCTGTATTTCTTCATCAGATGTTTTCAACCTTGCAGGAAGCAAGGGATTCTTCTAGGAAATTTTTGTCTGCCTGGTGGAAGCGCAACTGCTCCAGTGTTCTGAGGGTGACATTCTGGCTAGCTCCTGTCAGAAGCTCTGCTTGTGGCTTAGACAGCGCTTGAGATATGGAAGATGCCCAAGCACTGAATCATGCTACAATTATAACAAGCTGCTGAACTGTTCCAGAAAACATCTCAGCTCCAAACCATCAGGTTTTACATATTTAGAGTAAATTTTACTCTAATGAGCTTGTCCGTCTAACAGGCTGGAAAATCTTGTAGGAACTGCCAATTTGTACACATTTGCCACTAATAGGCTTCTCAAACACTGTGGAGGTTTCTATAGCTGTGTAGCCATTCATGTGGCCTCACAGTCACTCTCTGGGGACGGATGTTAGATCCATCACAGCCAGCCTCAAAGTTATGATTTGTGTTATGGGTTGTAGTGGCTAGCAAAATTGTCAGTATCCAGAACTGCATTGTGCTTCGGCTGTCCAAAACCAGCCAGAAAGTTGTCCCCTCTCCCAAAAACCAGTACTCTTCATGTACAGAATGAAAAGTCACCATCTGGTGTGCATCTGGCAGCAGACAGGAGGTGGACTAACAGAGTCGGAGCCAGGTCTTGGTGGATGAGTTTGTCAGTGAAAAAGCCGAATGGGCACAGGATCCAAGGCACATCACACTGGAATGGATGAAAAGTGTCAGCAGACTTAGAGTATTAATTAATTAATAATCCTTATTATATGTTCCAAAGAAAGTGCAGCTCTCTTTGCGTTCCCTATACTCGTGGTGTGGTTGTGTCTGCAAATGAGAATCGGTCCAGCAGAGTGAGACTTCCTTTCAGGCTGTAAGGTGGCTGCACAGCCCTGTGAGCTTCCCAAAATGGCTCCTGGTGGATTAGGGACAATGTTTCCTTCCTTGAACCCAGGGTGGGAGTGTTACATGTTAGACAAAACCAATTTTTGTGCAGGGTGAGTTCCTCCTTTGCTGACAGAGGAGAACAATTTGCTCAGTGACTTGATGCTTCCTGACTGTTTAGTTACTTTGTACACTTAAATAGGATGAAGTTTTAATCTGAATTATTCCACTGAGATGCAAGGAAAAACTGTGCAAAATAGGACTTTGAAAGGCAATATTCTCTCAGTTTTGGTCAGTTTCTATTCCAAGCCGCTGGGGCCTCAGGAACTGATGCCATCTACCCCTGGAAAATAGTGTCCTCCCTCTCCTGCTGATGGCAAGCAAAACCAAAGGGTGTTGCTCCATTCTGCCTTTTGTCAGGGTTATTTACCTAACTGTGCCTTCTCAATTGCAGGAAAAAAGCCAGAAGGATGAGGGTCAGAAGACCTTCATCATGGTAGAGCGTGAATAGAAGCCCAAGGTTTAACAACACTAGAAGGTTAAGCCGAGGTCAGCAACTGTAGTTGTTTAGTAGTTTATCAGTACGTAGTCACTTATTGAATGTGGGATCAATCTGATGATCCCAGAAATTACTGCCCTGGGATCCAGTTTTGGTAGCTTGATTAAACTTACTTAAATATGACAAGAGTAGAAATTAATAAAGCTGATGCTCCAGAGGGGTCTCTCTAGAACTGTATCATTTCTCATGCTTGTAAAAAAGTGCTTGTAATCTATCCTTAAAATCAATTAAAGCAAAATGCAAGATGTTCGATTGTTTCTATGCAGTTTATTTCACTAAACTGTGTTTTGTTTGGGGTTTTTATTTTGTTTTGTTCAGGTTTTGTTTGTGGGTTTTTTTTTTCACTTGTTATCTTTTGGGTTTTTGCTTTGTAACATCATGTTTTTTCTTAGTTTGTTAACTAATGTGGTCAAACCTCAAAGGCTAAATCATTAATTTCCTCAGATGGATTAAAAATAATGAGAGTTTTAAACGTATGTTCTTTTTAGTTACTCTTTGAACTGTTAGATTTTATGATTTTGATCCTTTTGGATTCAGCATTTCATTCTTCCCACTGCAAGCAAGGACTATCATTTTCAAGAAATCACAGGACTCCAGGAGACAGGGCTTCTGCTACCAAGTATTGTATAGGGTGAGAATACAAATGGTATCCAGGCTGTGGTGGGCAAATCCTTCTACCACTGGAGGATTCCTGCCTGTAACTTGAAAATTGCAGGCAAGAAATTTCTGGTGTCCCATGATGCAGAAAAAGAGAATTCCACAGGATTCTGACCATTCAAAAGAAGTCATTCACATATTCAGAAGTGGCCTTATTCACCTTCATCACCATTATTTGTTTCATTTCTGTATGAATATGACTGCATACAGTGAAGACCTATGCCTTATGTTATATCTATGTGCTTGTATTTGAGGAGATTTAGAAATTGCAGTTGAGTGAATCTTACAGGCATTAGGCCTTAGCTCTAAAGAGATGCTCAGAAGTAGCTTAAATCCTTACTTTTATTAGGACTCTGATTTTGTTCATTAGAGCCATGCATTAAAAGCTGCAGTTTAATAGAAATTTGAGAGTAAATTGCTGTGTTGCTTCAAAACTACTAAAGTGTAATCTCATGGACAAGCTGCAAGGACTGCTTGTCCAGTCCGACAGCTCTGCTTCTCACATTGCTTTCAACTTGTCTAATTTTGCTCCTGCTCAGCATCATTACTCCCCTGACAGCCACTTGGATGTGCATCTGCCATCATTCTGTCACCTCTCTTGACAGACAGCAAGAGGTAGCATCAGTCTCTAATGAAAGACTGATAATGTGGCATCTTATTTTGGCTCTGAGAGAATACTGTGTAAAGGGTTGCCTTTCAGTATCATCTTGATGGTTTCCTGAGTCATTTCCATAGTAGCAAAAGAGGTTTGATTCCCCTTTAGGATCTTCTAAGATCTGATAGACTCCTGCAGCCTCCATTAAGACCATGTAACTCCGTGTGGACTGGAGAATCATAGATTCATAGAATCATTTAGTTTGTAAAATTCCTTTAAGATCATTGCATCCAACCGTTCACCCAGCACTGCCACCTCCACCACTGAACCATGTCCCCAGGTGCCACATCCACAGGTCTTTTAAATACCTCCAGGGATGGTTACTCCACCCCTTTCCTGGGCAGCCTATTCCAAAGGTTGATAAGCCTTTCCAAGAAGAAATTTTTCCTAATAACCAATCTAAGCCTCCCCTGGAGCGACTTGAGGCCATTTTCTCTCATCTTGCCACTCATTACCTGGGAGATGAGACCACCCCTCACCTCAACCACAACCACAACCACCTCAACTTCCTTTCAGGGAGTTGTAGAGACTGATAAGGGCCCCTCTGAGCCTCATTTTCTCCAGGCTAAACACCCCCAGCTCCCTCAGCTGCTCCTCATCAGATTTGTGCTCCTGACCTCTTGATAGGTCTGGGGAAGCTTGGATCAGAAGTGATGCAAGAAAATCCCCAGTTCTTTCACTGTTCTCCTCTTGGAAAGAACACATTCTCCAACTTATTAGCCCAGATTAGATGGAAATAACCATCTAATTTACATTACATGTAATAATTTTCTTCATATTTTCAATTCCTGATCTCAGCAGTCTGTTGTCTAGAAATATTTTTCACTACTGCATTCTGAGAGGGCTTAATTTGGAATTTTTTGTGTATATGTATTTTTTACCTTTGCCAAATTGCTATCACAGGCAAATGTTGTGTCCTGTAAAGTCATCCAAGAAGCAGTTCTTTCAGTAAAGCACTTTGTAGTGTCCACTGTTGGTTTAATTCCTCCTCTAATTATATGTCTAATATTCTTACAAGGCATTGGAAAAACACCCCTCTGACCCTCTTTCTTTAAATTACCTGAACAGGTCTAGTAAGAAGAGCAAAAGTTTGAAAACCTATGATTTTCAAATAAGTTTTTGAACTACATAGCTTTTTAGATGGTTAATGTATATTTAAAAGAGAATTGTTGGAGTCATCCATTGGGCATAAGAGTCAGTGGGGGATATTTCTTGCCAGTTCCCTGTGCTGGTTATAATCCCGCTGGAGGTTTGCACCCTGAGAGGAGCCATTCCTGATTTGTTCTGGTTCAAAAGAACTGGCAAAAAATGGTGCCAAAAGATGGTCCTGTCCAGAATGAGACACTGTGTCTTGCTCCTTGGCAGGTCTTGCAAGGAGCTTTGGAGCAATATTAGCAAACTGGCTTAAATGTAAAGATTTCTTTTTTGTTGTTGGTTTGTTATGTATTTTTCAAAGAGAATGCTTTTCCCCTAAACAGACAGCACTTTGCTTTGCCAAGTTATCTTATGTTCAGTCTCGCTCTTTTTCCTGAGGAGAGGTGCTGTACCAGGGCTTGAAGTAAACCCAAGGAATGACAATAAATTGTGAGACCTGGAATCAAGGGATTAATCCTGGAGGAAAATACCATTTAGGAATAATTCAAAAAAGGGTCTACAAGCCCTGCATCCTGCATGGGCTCTCATTGGGGCTAGGCACTGGCCCCCTTCCTGGTGTGATGGACACAGTGGAACTCTGGATATAGGTCCAGCACCAGCCAGGGCTTCAGCGGAGCAATCTCTGCTCCAACAAATCAGGTTTCACCAAATCAAGCCTGAAGTTTGTAAGACAGCTATTACAGTCAAAAGATGTTCAAGCAAAAGATTTGAACATAAGCTGGACTGTAAGGGTACGGTTAGTCCACTGTCCCACTGTACCCCCTCTAACTGATTGCTTCCCGCCCTCTCCATGGGGTCTCCCTCCTTCCCTTACCCCTAGTCCTGGCCACTCCTCAAGTTCTCCCTGTTGGTTCCTGTATCCCAACTCCGCCCATGTACCGCCCCTGTGCCCTGAAACCATTTGCCCATGTGCTCTCCCTGCCCCACTCCTACCCGGGTAAACTGAGGCTCCAGGCCATGTGACTCTCTCTCTCTCTCTCTCTCTGCCCCTGGGAGCAGCCTGCCAACAGCTCCTCTCCTCTGCCTTTGGGGGCCAGCCCGTGTGCTGGCCTCAGGCTTTGGGGAGGCAGCATGGAATAAAGACCTTTGCAGTGCCATGAGGAGAGCCTTCTCACCTCCTTTGCCATCACTGAAGTTGCAGGCTGGCAGCTGGAGCAGCGGTGCGGGGCGTCCGAGATGGACTGCAGGAGGGCAGAGAATCCCTGCCTTGTCCCAAGAAGCCCCCGCTGCGCTCCCAGGGAAAGCTGCAGCAGCTAAGCAACACCCAGCACTGCAACAGTCCACCACTTCCAGTGAACAGCATATACTTCAGCTTTACCTACTAAGGAAAAGAACCTATCAAGCAATTGTATTTCCACATTGTCATTCTGTTTTCCAGTTCAGTGAGAAGAAAACACCCTGAATTAACAGAGACTTCCTCTGAACAAGAAGCTCATCAAAGCAATACAAGGCTATATTATGCATGGAAAATTATATTCTTTCATGTTGTACCTTGGATTTCTCTCTTAAATGATGATTGGTGGGGGTTTCATTGATGTTCAACAGCTTGATATCAAAGACAGCAGCTCATGAGATCAGAGAGAAATTATGATTGTGTATTAGTGGCTGGTTATTATTTAAAAACAAAGCCTGTATTGGCTACCCCTCCATCAGACACACTCTTGTGGATATTCTTTTATGATTGTTCCATTTTCGGAGTCTCACAAAACAATTTAAAGCTAAGCGTAGTAGAGCTTATTCTGCTTAATATATCAAGGGAATTTACATAATGACAAATTTAAATGCAAATGCACAAATTAAATAAATTCACATGTAAAGGAATATACTTCAAAAGTTAGCACATTTTTGCTGGCTGGGATTCAGAGGATAATTAAAACTCTCAACCCTCTTGCTGATCATCAATCCAGAAAACATGTAAGTAGGTTTATAGAACAAAAGATGATGGCCCTGCTCTCAGTATCCTGTCTAGACAATGAGTTGACCTTATTTAAACCGGTGCACTGAGGGGCATCTCCTGGGACTTGAAATCCTTGAAGGTGAAGGAGCTAATTTCTTGAGATCAAATCATAGTGCCCAACAGAAAAAGCGTCCAAAATCTGTATGTACTTTGGGAATATTTTCAAAGGGAAAATAAAGCCAAAGAACCTGGGAAGGAAGGCTGCTTAAACTGCTGTCTGCAATTTCTGTCTGTTGCTTGAACCTTCTTTTTCTTCTTTTTCTGTGCTAGAGAAAGTCTTTGCACAGTTGTGCTGTGAGCCATTTTGGGGATCTAAGCCAGCTGAATGCTGAAACTAATTTTCCTTGGTTTGTTTTCCAGACAGATCAGTTCCTCAGTGTGATTCACTCTTGGACCAAAAGCACAGCCTGAGGAATGATGCTAGGGCAGGAAGGAACAGCAAAGAAGCTGAAGTGTGATTATCCCTTTACTGACCATTGAATGCATTATTCATCTACTGCCATGCTGAGAAATATGTTTATTTAGCAATTTGATGTCCTCTTTACAAGGGCATGTAGTGACAGGACAAGGAGGAATGACTTCAAACTAAGAGAGAGTAGGTTTAGATTTGGTATTAGAAAAAAAATCTCTCCTATAGGGGTGGTGAGACACAGGAAGAGGCTGCCCAGAGAAGTTGTAGCTGCCCCATCTCTGGAATTGTTCAAGGCCAGCCTGGATGGGGATCTGAGCAGCCTGGTCTAGTGGAAGATGTCTGTGACCATGGCAGGGGTCTGGAATGAGATGATTTCTAAAGTCCCTTCCAACGCAAACCATTCTATGATTCTGTGATTCTTGATGCTCAGGCTGACGGGTAATCTTTGTAATAAACTGTGATATGGTTTACTGCTCCTCTTTTCTCTGTAGCCCCAACATTAGGACCAAGACGTTCAGAATAGTGTCAGAAATAGGTTAGAGACTGAAAAATTCTGCAAAAGTTGCAGCATACCTCAATAGTTATCTAATTAACCTGCTTAATTTGATGAGACTAAAACTGTATTCAATTTGACTGTCATCTAATTATGCTCTGTTGGCTAATATTTTTTATAGTATTTCTTATTTGCATGGCATAACTCAGTGTGAATTATGGTGGTTTTTTTTAAAAAGCTGCAATTTTGGGAATGAGTAAAATGATTATTTATTCATTTCCTCTATCTTACAGTCTGTGTTTCAAAATCAGCTGTAGATTGTGACTGTAAAAAATGAAGTGTTTATTACAAGGGCTTGGGCTTCTTATGATTATTCTCTGCTATTAGATTTTGAGGTGCAGTTAACCCTCTTGGTGATAGCATGAGTCTTAGCGTGATCATAGCATGAATCTTAGTGTGATAGTGTCACTGTGAAGATTAAATATCAATAGCAAAAGTGATGATCAAACTTTTGACTTAAAGTAGGTCTAGGTGTTTTGACTCAGCAGAAAGCTGCAGCACACCATTTGAAAATAAGATATATTTTAATATCCTGAAAAGTAATTTGTTGCAATATGTGAGTACTAAAGAAGTGTATGGGTAGATGGATGGATATGAACGTACTCTGCTTATATCTGATGTCTTGTAGTTATTTCAGATTAAGTCATGGAAAAATCTGTGTGATTGTTTTAATTAGTGTTTTTTGAGACAACATAGTTCTCTGTGGGTTAAGTAATAAAAGAAAAATTCTGAAAACATGAAGATTTTTATTTTAGGCTACTGAGCCTTGAGTTTGTGCCATAAATTCCATTAGTGTGGGATAGTTGATAGATTTAAATTTGTGAGGAACTGCTTGTTCTAGATTTGTGAGTTTTAGATTCTTTTGGAGATGGTATCATCTGAGTTGGCATCTCAATAATATTCTTCCTTTAAAATCACTTATTTGAAAGCCTGATCTTTAGAATCATAGAATCATTTAAGTTGGAAAAAAACCTTTAAGATCATAAAGTCCAACTGTTATCTTAGTGCTGCCAGGTCCATCACTAAACTGCCCTTAAGTGTCCTTGTGTGCCACATCTTCACATCTTGTTAACACCTCCAGAGATGGTGACTCAACCACTACCTCAGGCAGCCTGTTGCAATGCTTGATAACCCTTCCCACAAAGAAATTTTTCCTAATATCCAGTCTAAACCTCCCCTGGTGCAACTTGAGGCTGTTTCCTCTTGTTCTATCGATTGTTACTCTGGAGAATAGACAGACCCCCACCTGGCTACACCCTCCTTTCAGGCAGTTGCAGAGAGTGATAAGGTCCCCCTTGAGCCTCCTTTTCTCCAGGCTAAACACCCCCAGCTCCCTCAGATGCTCCTCATAGAACTTGTGCTCCCTTCCCCAGCTCCATTGCCCTTCCCTGGACATGCTGCAGCACCTCCTTTTTGTAGTGAGGAGCCCAAAGCTCCACCTTTGCAGTACCTTTTTCCTGTTATATGGCTTCTTACAAAGGAGATTGCTTCCTTCATAAGCAAAGGGTGTTAGGATTAATGCCCACACTCTGAGAAGTGAGACAGATTTCTCCGATTTCAGAGAGTTCAGTTCAATTGTATGCTCTGTCACTGACAGTGGGACCTTTTCCCTCTGAGGTTTTGAGGTACATCCCTAGCCCCTGGAAGGGAAATATAATAGGATTAAAAAATCCACCTACTCCTCTGTTCAGGTTTTTGTTAGCTAATTGAATAGGAAGTGGAGTTCTTCAGGATGAGAAAACAGGAAACTCACCTTTGCTTGCCTTGACATACAAACAAGGACCTGTCAGTGACAAAACACCTTGAATTCAATCTCTCTTTCTTGCAATGGGGCACAGAGCAGCAGTGACTCATGAAACCATGCCAGGCCTTTGTACCTGCTGGGATTGCTGCCTCTGTTCTCTCACCTCCATTATGTCCATTTTTCTCTGCTCTGGCTGCTGTCTTGGCTGTGCATGCCCCAGGGAAAGGTTGTTTCATACATCCTTGTATCATTTACATTCTTGCCGGACCCTTCCAGTAGTTCAGGTCCTTGGGGGATCTTTGCTGCATGACATGAAACAACCAGCTGAGATGTTTAAATCTGAAAGCTTTTTTCCCTTCACTGTGGGAGCAATCAGGGGAGGAAGAGGAGCTCTTGCCTTGCCTTTCCAGGCTTATTTAGGCACGTAAATTGAGTACTTGACTGAATTGCTCTCTCTTCATTGACCACATAGGGAGCCTCCTGAGACTTATGTCCTGCCTTAGGCATCGAACATCAGATGACTACAAATTGGCTGTGTGGTATCATGATTACATTTTTTTTCCTCTCTAGCTTTATTTATAGCTTTAATCATTTCAGTTATTGTTTGTGTAATTTCTATGACCTCTTTTAAAATAGCAATATGCAGTTTTTGCTTTTTTACCTTGACCAGCGAGGCTAGTTTTCTTACTCTAATAATAATTCACTTCAGAGATCCTTCACCCAGTTTTCAATCCACTTTGCAAGCTGCTCTTATTTGCATCCTCCAAGGCCCATATGAATCACAGAATCACAGAATCGCTGGGGTTGATAGAAACCTTCAAGATAATCTCTTCCAGCCGTCTACCCAGCACAACCATAACTACCCCTAACCCCAAGTGTCATATCCAGACTCCTCTTGAACACTTCCAGAGACAGGGACTCCAACCACCTTCTTGAGTAACTTATTTGAAATTTTGACCACTGTTTCAGTGAAAAAAAAATTCTAATATCCAACCTGAACCTTCCCTGGTGCAACTTAAGGCCATTTCCTCTTGTCCTTTCACTTGAGGTGTGGCAGAAGAGACTGACCCCCACCTAGATACAACCTCCTTTCAGGGAGTTGTAGAGAGTGATAAGATTGTCCCAAGCCTTCTCTTATCCAGACTAAACAACCTCAGTTCCCTCAGCCGCTTCTCCTAACAAATATTTTCTAGACCATCATCATTGTTCTTCTTTGGACAGCCTCCAGCTCCTCCATGAAGTAGGGAAGGAACCCATAAGACTGACACCAAGAAGATCCCACTGAAGTTAACTACATCCAAGATGAAAAGCATTGTCTGTTAAATGAAAACACTGTGAATGTACAATTTCACCTAAGTTCTGCCAATTTAAAAACATCAATGGAATGAGAAGTGGATTTTAGCTGAGATTCTCAAGAAAGTGAAGTCATAGTCAAAGTTAATTTAGGGGAGTAGAATTACCCATCTTTGCTCATAAAAATGCTGTGGGAGCTTCACTGACTGGAGAGCCAGGATATCCCAATTCTTGATTGCTGGCTGTACACCAAATTGTCTGCAGACAGAATTTTATATGATTTGCTGAAGCTGTCCTCAGTTTCTGGTCTGCTTGACTTTTCAAACTGGTATAAAAACAAATCCCCTGAAGTTTCTTATCACAGTGGAAAATTATCTAATTTTATACACTAGCCGTTTTTAATAAGTTTTGTTTTCTGGACAAAAGCCTGTATTTATTTCCCCAGGCAAAGCAGGCAGGTTGCACACAGTGAAGCTGCGCTGGTGGCATGCATTAAGCACAGCTCCCAAAATTAGTGACTATTCATGGATACAGCCCACTGCCAGAAAACCCAAGGAGTAGAAAATGCCTAAAATGCCTGACACCAAAAAGGTGCTTGTAACTAGTGTGATTGACTGATTTCTTATTTTACTGGGGGTTGTCCTTTCCAGGAGGAGCTACCTTCTGCCTTTGTGCTAGTTATTTTCCTGGTAAATATCAAGAAAATAGTTTTGCTTGAACTCATTCATTTTGCCATATGTGAGACTTGGGAGGAGATCTGATCTGCTAACAGTGATATGTGATTCACATAATTACATTCTGGATAGAATACATTCAAATATTTTTATTTAAGGTCCAACCAAAATAATTAGCTTCTTGTTTGCACAATAAGATCCTACACCCTTTACATTTTTGCATTCTTTAAACTATGCTTGCAGAACATTTTTAAGAAGTACCCACATCTTTCAGATATATTTTAAAAATATATCATTTTCACATACATTTGATTAAAAGTTGAAGAAATTTAAATAGTGTCATAGAGCAGCTTTCTGCTGGAATAGAATGTAAGAAAAAACAGCCCCTTAGATGCAGCAGAAATTTTTTTATGTTCCTACCGTTCGTACTTTGTCATTCATTTTCTATTATTTTTAGAAAGTCTTCTCTGGCATGTATTTTCTTATTCAATAATTAGTAGAAGTACACATCTGTTCATATAGAACTTCAAATAACGAAGCTAACCACCTTATTCTGATCACTGTCAGCTCTGGGGACAGCATAGACCCTCCACCACAAATTGTTCTTTAGCTCCACAAACCCCCAGATTCGGAATATTTTAAACCATTAATTTGTCCTATTAAAATACCAGAGCTTGGCTTTGTTTCTGGTTTAAAAATTGAATTCCTTCTGGTCTACACTGAAATGAGAATTAAAAGTTAAACCTACGTGTAAGTCACCTGCTCTGTTTCTTCAGCATCAAATCTGTTGATTGCAATGACTACAGTAGATTTTATCATCCTTCATATATAGAGAATTAGTGTATCAACATGAGTAAGTGATGGATCTTATTTTCTTTTTAATAATTTTATTCTTTGATAAGTGTCACTGCCAGCGTGGGGTGGTTTGTAATGGCCACCAATTTCGTGATCATCTGCAAAATCTGTTTGTGATAGCAATCGGAGAGCTTTTAACAGCCAGAGCTCTTTGTAGGTCCCTTGAGAGATCTTTTTATGGCCACAAATCCCTGCACTTTTCAAGAGAGAGGGTCATTTTTAAACAGTGTTCTGCTTCAAAGATGTAGTTTAAAACTGCCAAAATTATACTTAATATTTCACTATTTAGATTTTAATTCATCTCTTTTTTTTTTTAATGGTACAGCTAATGTTTTATTATTTTAATATAAAGAGGCTGAAACTGAAACAAGACATGTTTGATCTAGGCTTGTTGTTGACCTTTCTAACATTTTTAATTTGCAGAAGTTCTACTACCTTGAATTTTATCACAAACATGTGATAGGAAGAAATGCCAGAATTTCAACAATCAGTTCCAAGATAGAAAAAGCGTCTAGCCTGGCAGACTGTGCATTGATCTGACGAGGTTAAAAGCTAAGAAAATTTGGCTGGGTGGGGGTTGCTGATTAAATATGAAGGGACTATAAATGTGTAATATTATCATGGTGGTTCTATAGACTCCATTTTAAAGGAGAACTGTGGTTTAATGAAACCTTAATTTAAACAACAAGGAATTAATTCCATGTTTTCCTCTTCCCTTCCTAAATTTACAGGAGCCAAATAAAACTGGAGCCTTTCTTTGAACATTTTAAAGATTTGACTACTTTTGGACTGCCTGGATACTTGCTTTTATTAATATTTCATCCTGCCTCTTCCCTTGAATTACATTTTTCGTGGCAATGCTTTAATTAAAGGGAGCTGAGAAGTAGAAGAATTGTTCTTCAAATCTTCAATTGAAATAAAATGGGTTTTGATGCTGTCAACTTGAGACTGAATTATGTACTGTTGAGGTTTAGTTTATATCAGTTATAATGACCATCCTGCAAATATAACATGGATAAATGTTAAGGAGAATGTAACTGCTATGATTTTTCATACCCAGGACTGTATAGTTTGCAGTCTTTAATGTTGTGTAGCTAAATAGGTATTAATATGGTGTGATAACAGCCACCTATCCAACCCAGGTTGCAACATGCCATCCTCACTAACTCCTGTACATCCTTCTTGCAGGAGAGGAAAATGAAGGGAACATAAATATATCTGACAAAGTCATCAGGGATTAGAAAACAGAATCCAGCAATAAATATGGTAATTAGGCAATTTGAGACTTAAAGCACAGGGTTCTTTGAAAATGCAATTTTGGGACTGAGAACCAGCACTGAAATTTTTACCATTAAGGAGAATTATGATAGAACTGAAACTTTTTAATGTCATTTAAACATTTTTTATTGGGAATTTAATAACTTTTCTGCTCATGCTAGGGAAATTTTAATGATGAAGCTACGTATGGAGAGCTTTCTGTGCACACCAGTCCTCCCTACTCCGTCTAATCTCCAGCAGCTGAATTTAGACTCCTCCAACATTCTTTCTATTGCAGTCTGACGATGGGGGACTACTTAGTTAGCAATGGGAATGTGGAGTTTCATGATTAACAGTAATTTTGGACAGATAACACTAACTAATTTCATGGATTTGATAACCTTAAGTAAAATTTGCCATTTTTCAGTATTATGTTCCTCATTAATATTTGAGGTCCTCTTATATTTCTGTGGTTGAAGTTTTCCATTATGATAACATGGTAACAAAGCTAATAGCTTGAGGCTTTGTAAATAGGTGATTCCTGTCAAAGAAGGCTTGATGACTTTTTAAAGTGGAGTTCGAATAACCAAAGATGCTAAGTCTAAATGCATGACAACAGCAAAAGTTTCTTTACATCCATGCGATTTTTCTGCTGTGTCACTCCTCCCCACTCTCCAGTCTGCTGTCAGCTGCTTAACTGCTCCTCAGCCCATGGGGAAATTTCTTGGTCTTTCAAGCAATGGCAAAACTCAAATAAGAAATCTGTGCACAGCACCTTCGCGGAATGTATGATGTTAATTCGGTCTTGGTGATGAACAATAAATTCTGTGTCATACTTGTGGGGACCAAACCAAGAAAATTGCAGACTTGTACTTTTTCAATACTCCAGAGTGTGAAGGGGTGGTAGAGCCTTTTTCAACTATATCTTCAGCAGTGTTATGCTTAATTAGGGACCATTACACATCACTAATAATAGCATAACAAAGCAAGTCTCACTGTAACTGGAAAAATTATTAAAACTAGCCTTGAAATCTTAGGCAGATGGAGGCCTGGTGAATGACCAAATTGATGACCTGTGCTGGGCATCAGTTGTGTTTCTCCTGGGCTTGCCTAAGCATAACATGAGGTGCTCCAGCCTGGGGAGCCCTCGCTCTGAGCATGGCAGGGCAGCTGTAGTGCCAAAACACCATCCTATTTTTGCAGGAACACTAAATGCAGGTGTAATTGTGTAAAATCTGTATGTGCAGGTGGAGTGTGCTGTGCTGCTTTTGCAACTGTGCAATTAAAGATGAACACTCTGAACCGCTTCCTAGACCCTAAATATGAGCACAGAAAGTATACAGGTACTCAAATCAAAAGGTCAGGAAGTTTTGGACGCTTTTGCCAGAGGCAGGATAACCGATATATCTGTTGTCCCAAAATATCTTCTTTTCCCATCTGGTTGCAGTGCAGGAGACAGGGTGGAGAGAATTACGTGCTGATAAAAGTTAATGAATACTTTGTGTATGCCTCAGAGAACAAGCCCCCTTGATTTTTAAATCTCTTCTGTGTCACTTCAGCTCCCCAGACTGATCAGTATCTCTCAGACAAGGCTTTGTCGTTGGATTGCAGCCAAAGCATATTTTGGCATAGGCAATAATAACAATCTGCCACTCTGCGGATAAATAAACATTTGCATCATTGTGTGTTTAAAAACTAATCCTGAAAGGCATTAACTTGCATTTGCAAATGTCCTCAGTGTCAGTCTGGGTATTCCCAATGTCCTCAAGAGAGTTATCCAATGAGCTCCCTTTCCTGCGTTGTGCAATTTCTGGCTGAGCACCGGGGGATACTCACTCTTTTTTAGCTGTTGTGTTTTTTTTTTTTTTCTTTTTTCAATGTAAAAGTTCCCAAACTGAGCCCATGTCAGAGTCACTCAGCTATTTTTGCTGTCACTGCTTTTGTGCAAAGTTCACGCCAAGCTAACAATCATCTCAACTGGACGGCAGATCTACAGCCCACCTGATATTTTTGGATTGCCCTTTTACATGCTCAGTGCAGTCCAAAGCAGATGGAACAATACAGTGATGAGAGAAATACTCTTGTTGTGTGTATATTTATTACACCATTACAGTGCCCAACGGGGCAGACCAGACTTTTCCATTAAAAGGGACCGTTGACCTCAACACCTTGAAACATCTCAAAGCCCTAAGTAAACCCATATCCATTTGTATCCTAAGTTCATGTATTGCTTTGAAATCATGGTGCCCTTTTTGATATTTGATGTTTATAGGTAAATGTTTTACAGTAAGGATAACAAACCCAGAAAGAAGTGAAACAACAACAATCCCAGAGAACATTTGGTTTCCTGGAATAAATCCTTGTAAGCTGGTACACTCTGATCTTGTGCTGCATTTTGTCCCTCAGTTTTAGCAGCACTGCAGTTTGGATTGCCATATCCTACTGTCTCTCTGGGACTCCAGGTTCATAAACCAGTGAATGAATTATATTCATCCATTTGTTTAGTTTTATCGTCTATGGCAGATAGGATAAGGAAAATAACTTTGTGTAATAAGGAATCTGTGACTGATGCTGTGTAGGTTGGAAATATACAAGTCATGGCTGGCCCTGTGTATGCAACTGAGCCCAGTTTGGTGTAAAGAAATCATAGACATGCACTGCTTTGTGGCATTTCTGCAGCCTGTAACTGCAGCCACACTTTATGACTATTTCCTTGTTCTCAGTGCTTCCTAATGCTTCCCCCCTCCCTCTGATGTCGTTGGTTCCCACTCACCCGCCAGCCACACATCTGCATCTCCTTCCTGTCTGTAGGAGAGGGCAGGAGCTGCTGCAGGACCCAAGTACACATGTTCCCAGCCACGTGTCTCTTGTCCCAGCTTTCCCGTGGAGCTGGATCCAGGTGCAGAAGCCTTTTCCATGAGCAGCTGCACTCCTCCCCACTTTGAGAAAAGGTTCTGCAGTGGCTTTGGAGTACAGCTGGAATGGCCACAACTGGTCCCTAGAGTGACCCCGCTGCTGGGGGAGGGCCCCACGCCATAGCAGGAGGATATTTCTTGCAGGAACTGTGGCCGTGGAGAGTCCTGGCAGGAGCTGCTGTCCCTGAAGGGCTGCAGCCCGGGGAAGGGCTTGCACTGGAGCTCTCTTCCGTGCTGCATGCCACAGATTAATTCTCTGTGTTCAGTGCCTTGACAATAATCAGTGGTGACAGGTTACTGCAGGGACCATGATGTCTCCAGTGGGAACCCCAGTGGCATTTGGGAAGAGTCTAAGGGATATTTTGAAGTTTAAATTCAGAGCATTTTCATTCTACTTAATATTAATTAATTACCTAATAACAGGTTTTCCATCACAGGGACCAGCTGAGCCAGAGCAATAGCAGAAAATGCACAAAGGTCTCAGAGTGAGGTTGGGGTTTGGCCATGTTGCATTGAGAGTTGTAAGTGCATTGAGAGCGTTTGGACTGGCTTGTTTACAGAGTTTTGATTCCCTGAATAAGACATAAAGAAAAATCAAGGTGAGATGTTCCCATTTGAATCTAAATACTGGACCTGACAGGAGGGTATTTATTTTTGATTCTAATTTATAGCTCCATGATTCTGTGACATTGTGCCATGACTTCGCTATTGAAGGCTGGTTCAGTGCTGGAAAGTTGAACCTCAAACTCCAATACTCTATCTCTAAAGAAATGAAAAATGTATGTGCTAATACGTGTGCTAATACAAGGTATTTTGTAGCAGTTCTTGGAATATGGGAGCTTGGAAGCATGGTAGTCTGCCTGGAGACCAATATCCCTTTCTGTTCATATAATATAATTAATCCTGTGCATTTCGCTTGATCTCCAGGCATTACTCCAGCTATTTGTCATGAGGACAGTAACACTATCCCTTCTGACCAAGCCCAAATCATCCAAGATTTTGTAGGCTGAGACCAACACCTTGGTTGCTAACTGGAAGGTAAATGGCAGGCAGCAAAGACTGTGGATTTCTGACTTTATCACGTCTCCAATGGACCACTTCATTTAATAACCAAGCTGCATCCTGCCTTTGCTCCGGTGCCCAAGCAATCCCAGAGCAGGGTCCCCCCTGGAGCAAATTCCAGCAGCCTCACTAATTTAGTTAAACTGGAGGAGGAGGAGCTGGTCAGTTAAAATTAAAAAAAAAAAAACCAACACCCACATCACATATTGCTGTGTATGACTTAGATGTTAAGGATGGGATTAGAATTTGCGAGAGCTAAGGCTCTTCAATACATTTGCATATATTATGTAAATGTCCTTGAAAATATATTGACATATATTAAACATGTGAACTCTGTAATTTGTGGTACAATCTCTTACACTGAGGGAGTTACTGTATGGAAGCTAGTGAAGTTTAGCTTGAAAATATGCATGGTAAATGTTTATATAATTAGCCAGACATACAAACTATAAGGCTAATTATTTTAATTGATTAATTTCAGTTGTGTAGACCAATTCTTAGAGTAATTACTTGACAAATCTTAATTGATTAGTTGACTTATTTTGCAGACATTATTAAAGGTACCATTCCCTGGGGGGATCTTCATTTCCAAGAGAAATATATATCATATATAGCTAATGTCCTGGACACTGGCAAAACACTTGCTGTTCAGGGACAAAGCACAGCCAGCCCTGGAGGTTTTCTCACCAGCCAGTGCTAAAGGTGCTCAGACAAACAGTGTGGAAAACGGCCGCCACTGCAGAGAGTAATTCTCTGACATCCAAGCGCTTGTCTGAAGCCTGGAAATGGCTGAGGAGAGAGCAGGAGCTGCTGCTGCACTGGCATGTGTGCAGAGGCTGTGGAAGCATGGAAGGCAAAAGCTGTATTTTCTGCGTAGGAGCAGTCTGAGCTGCATAACTTTACTTAAAATGTAAGGTTTCAGGGAGCTTCACCAGGGAAACAACACTTTTCCCAGCAAAGTCATCAGGAAAATATTCCAACTATTTTGGTGGTAGTAGCATTTTGCCTAAAATCTTTGGGTCATGGCTGTATCTCTTCAAAAAATAAGGCTGTGATCTGCTCCATGGATATTTGTGTGTGTGACTATGTACTAGCTAAAGAAGCAGGATATTAAAGTTTCTGGTTTGCTTTTGCTGTGATTGTATTAGTTCCAAGGTTTTTTTTATGTCTTTAAACTAATTTTTCTAAAAACATAGAGCTCAAAAGCCAGTCCTACATGGGAAGGTTCATACTTTGTTCACAGTGGCCCTATTGTTAGTGAGATTAGCTCATGGATTAGAAGTTGTGAACCTGCTAATTTAATTCCCCCCACCACAACCTTCCTACCAAAATGCAACAATCTTGTCCCAAATACAAAGACCTTACAAGAAAGAAATTAACATTAGGAAATGTATTTATTTCAGGGGATGGTGGGTTGTTTGTTTTGGGGTTTTTTGTTTGTTTTGGTTTTTTTAAATTTTTTTCTTTTTGAAAAAAAAAAAATTACGGGTTTTTTCATTCTCAGCAGTAACAGAATGATATACTGAAAACCAGGGAAGAAAAATCAATCTGAGGCAAGAAGCAAGCATGAAATGCTGTAGCCCAAATGGATAAAATGAGATATAAGCAACTGAAAACAGAGACTTAGCATGGGAAACGTTAAGCAACCTTATCTCCCTGTGTTGCTAGCAGCTCCATCTGTTACACACAGTAAAAATACTGAAACCAGAAAAGCAAACACAGCAATGATCAACTTTATTTATTGAAATAAAGATGCATAAAACAACACTCCTATATCAAAATGTCCTAGAGGAAGAAAACCAATCTCACCAAGCATGGTTTCCCAGGACTGGAAGAACCATGAAGAGAATTGCTGGAGGCAGAGAGCTGCTTATTTGTAGGCAGTGATACACCCTGAGGTACAGAGGACAGAAGGATTTCTAACACAACAGAGGCTTTCTACAAATTTTTCCAGTTTGCATTTTCTATAGGTGTATTAGAGACACTGGCTATTCTGTTCTCTTTTTTTGAAATGGATTGTTCTGAAATACTGGTCCAAGTGATTTACCGTTTCCCTAGGAGATTATAAAGATGGAATCTATTTTGATGGTTAATCATTAAATGGAGTCCTTTCCATTTCCAGGGACAGAGTGTCTCCTAAAATAAACAGTGACTGAAGTGAAATGCTCTGTATTCATGCAACCTTGGCTTGCAAATAAGATGAAAGTTATGCAAGCAATGGCACATGTGAGTCAGGTACTCTCTGAATAGACATCTTGAACCATTCAGTGTGCAAACACTGAATTGGCCCAAATGGCACCTTAGGAAACAGAATATTATCATCCGAATTATCTAAAATATGTTTTCTGCTATGCTTGCTGCAGATGACATTTTTTGTTCTGACAACATGTTTTATGGATTCCTAGGTAACTTACTTACATTGGAAATCCACTTATGATGTCAATAATCACACAAAAGTATAATTTTTGTGAGTTTTTTTCTGTAAAGGAGTAGACACTGTAGTTAAACAGACTGATTCAACTCCCTTCTCCAGCAGTGTTGAAATGAAGCTGCATAAACTGTAATAAGCATTGATACTTCCCTTTGCAGCATCTATTGTAGATTCCCTTAATCAAGGATTTAAATCAAATTAAATCCTCATCCAAAGCAAAAATCAGCCCTATAGAGACAAATATATCATCGCATTTGATTCAGGCAACTGCCCATCTTCTGATCAAACACAAAAATCCTCTTCCTTTTAACCGGTTCCTTTCTCACACAGATGTTGTCAGTGTTTGCATAAAATACTGCATGTAGTTATTCTAATTTTTATCTGCTTAGCTGAAGCAAATTTTGTAATTTTTTGGTAGAAATATACAGTCAAGGAAATGTATGTGACTTGAATGTTTGCACGACTAAAGCTTGTGTTTCGATGTATGTATCCTTGCCTAGAGAGTTTTTAAATAGAGCCTCTGAAAAGGTCTCTGAGTTCCAGTATAGCACACCAGAATACACTGAATTACTTAGCTGCATCACCAAGCATGGCAAGTGTGTGTGGATATGTGTTTGTGTAATTTCCATCAAATTAGAAACAGGAAATGAAAGGGGTGAGGCTCTGCTACACCAAACAGCTACCTAACTTTGATAACCCTGCTGACCCTTTACTGAACTTTCAATGTAGAACCCAGGTGCAGTCTTGCAATCGAGTGTCAGCTCTCCACACCTGTGGGATGGTGCTCTGAAGGCACCCCATACTTCTTTCAGTCTTCTGGCACTGGCTCCTGGTCGTCACACAAAAGGCTCAGGTATTGTGCTGTGAATGAACCCCAGCCTGATTTCCCTGGAATGTGTTCACAGCCTGAAGAGGCTCTAAAGCTGCGTGGATGCTCACAGACAAAGCAGTGCCATGGCAAAGGGCCATGCTCTGTCCCACAGAGGCCTGCTCTGTTCCAGGATGAGCACAATCCTTACTGTGGGGTTGGCCCACACCAGTGGGTGGGTGCCCACAGATTGCCCTGGCAATGATTTGGGGCCAGCACAGAGCAGCTGTTGAGGGCTTCAACATCTCGTGCTGAGGGCAGGGGCTTGGAGAGGGGGAATTAGGTGCATGGATATCAAATCCATATTATCACTTACTCTGCTTACTAGGACCAGTAAGAATGGTCTCTAGGAGGTTTTATTTAGAGACATCTTAAGGATATGAGGCCAGCTTTTCTATCATGCAGCTTCTGCATCATTAAACTTCAAAACCCACTTAAACAAGAAGGTTGGGGTTTTGCTTCTGTAGTATTTTCCGTTCTCACCAGGATGAACAAATCCAAATTAAGTTGTCTCAACTCATATATCATCAACACTTGGGCTCTGCTTGCTCCTGTTGTAGTTCTCTGTTTTGGAAGGAACACAGCTAATGAACGAACTTTGTTGCCAGGGTTTCACTAATCATTTTCAGCTCTAGGAAGCTCCTGGGAAATGTGAATGTGCCATGTTTCTCAGAAAGTCTTTATGCTCATAGACTTCTTGTGTCAAGTACTGTGGTTGGCCTCCAGCAGCAAAGATCTGTCTGAGCTTTCATGGGTTGTGGAGGTTGCTAAAACTACCACCTTTTCTTCCCATTTCAGATACGAAGGCGTATTTTTCTCATGTCTGCCCATTGTGCCTGAGCTCTACAGATAGAGCTCCGTGGTGTCTGGTCACCATAAAAGTGTGAACCATTTTTATTTCTGAGATTTGTGCTCCTATAAATCTTCCAGGTATTCGTTTAATAGAATGATTTACATAATTTCCAGCACTCACCTATGTATACCCTGCTCCAGTTTTGTAGGGATTGGTTTAAACTTGCCTTGTACATCCATTTCAGAGAAAATATTCCTTCAGATGCTGATGAATCTGTGGTGATAATTTAATATAAGTAGCTTTGCTGTGATAGGAGTGAGGCAGAGAAGTGATGCTTGTGACTTTGACCCCTTGTTGAACCTGTGGTGCCTGAGAGGAGACATCTCCAGTGCTGAGGAGTGCACAGGATCCTGTTTGTCTGAGGTGAGGTTAGTCTCAACTCAGTAAAATTTTAATCAATCTTTCCTGGTTTACTGCAAAATTTCAGGGTGTAGGAACTCCACTTAGCATTTGCACAGACAGGCTCCTTCTCCTCAGTTATCACGTACATCACACTGCATTTACAGAACTTTTGGCATTTACCTTGCATCTCCAGGAAACCTTCAATCTGGGGACTGCCATGCTTATCAGATTTGTGGATTTCTACCTTTATAATTCTCAGAGAGGTGAAGGATCTTGAGTTGCTCTGCTCATGAACTTTTCAGGCTTAGTACATGGAAAAAGCTTGTAAATTAGTTTCTTTCTTTTCTGCTTTGTTTACCTTGTTTTCCTGAGGACACTACTAACAGATACAGTATGATTTTGCCTTTTCTGTTGTGGTGGAATGGATACCAGTGCATTCACATGGATATCATCCACCTGGGTAGGAACAAGCCCATCTCCATGCCTGGTTCAGCCTGGTGCTGCTGGTATGAATGGTTACTGAAGAGTGAAATGCAGTGCACTTAGAGCCTCCATCAGAACTAATTCGTTTCACCACTGCTCTCTTGGTTGTGGTTGCTTTTATTTACAATATGGGGTACATTGACACCTCTACCTGTCTTCCTCAAAACAAAAAATTACCTTTTCCCCTTCCCTCTGTTATCTGAAGGTAGGGACCACCATCAGGGCAGATGCCAGTTGATGTCTACCACCTGTGGTCCTGTCCTTGACCTTGATGTGATACTTGTAGATAATTCACATATACAAGTTCATATAAAATGAACTCTTACACTGGAGACAGAAGAACCTGGGGCGTGACTCATGATCTTCAGAGCTGGTTTTATGTTTTACTTTGTTTATTGAGTCACTTTGGGTGTCCCTGGATTCTGACTGCTGCTTCTGGCATTACTGATCCAGCACCTTTTGGTCAAGTTCGGTTTCCCTTTGTCACATAAAACCTTTGAAGTCTTTCATCACTAACACAGTACAGCTGCACTGAAGCATGGTCTCCAAGTCATTTCAAAGTACTTATTCATGTTGGTTTTTAGCTGTGGTATTATTCTTCTATTTAACTTCCTCATTCTATTATGAAATTTGAAGATGTCCACAATGCCGCCCAGCTTTGGGCATACAGTGCTCTGCTGAGAACTTTTACAGGTCTTGTGCTCGTATGGTTCCTGGTTTCGGAGATTGCACTTCATAGGGTGTTAACATTTACTGCCACTGATAGTGAGAAAATTGCTTTCTGTTTATCTTTATCTGTAATCTTACTTGTGAGAAAATAGTGGCTCAACCTTTTTAACCTTCTGAACTTCCGTATGCTTGCAGACAGCTGCTGTGTTTCACTGTCTTTCTTTTTCATAATCAACCTGTTCATGAAGTGTTATTCTGTTCCCAAACAGAATTCCACTCCTCAAATTACTGTGACTGAATTCAAAATAGATGATATTACCATGAGTAACAAACAGTATTCATCTATCACTGGTCACAGTAAGTGCTGAATATTACAACATGAGGGTTTCTTTTGAACAATGGATCCAGTTTGAGGAATGGGAAATATTTTTTTTTTTTTTTTCACTCTGAAATTCTGCTTTGGATCAGGGTAAGTAAATCATCTTTAGATTGAACAATGGAAATATTAGTAAAATGAAAAATTTTAAAAAAAAAGAAAAATCACTCCTGCTCGTATACAGAATTTATAGTAGGCAAGACTTACACTGATCTTTTTTTAGTGTCCAGCATTTTTTATTCTGTATTGCCACTCTGTCTGTTCATTAAGTTACACCTAAAAGGTTAAGTAATGCTGCACCACAGTATTGTGGCTTGTGTACATCACAGTATATCACAGACCAGATGCTCTACAGATGTAAATCAAGAGAGATTCAGTGGCATCTGCAGGGCAGTATCGGTTTATTAATCAATATATCAACTGGAGATCTGTCACTTTATATGTAGAGGTACATTCATACATAAAAGAACTATAGAAAACCCTACATATCCTATGTATCTACGGTCATTGATTTGTCAAGTTCCTGACACTTGAAAAGGAGAGCTGATATATGAGGTATGAATGTCCAGGTGATTTCGTGGAACAGCACTTTTTATTTTACAATTGACAACACAGAGCAACAAATTTAGCAAAAACTCTGCTCCAGAAGAAGTTCAATCCTGACAAGAAATGTGTGGATATATTATATTATGTGTGTGTGTATGTATGCGAATGTGTCTGTAGAGAGAGGATGTGCAGATGCACACACGTGTGCTATGCAATGTTTGCACAATATCAATTACAGTATCAGCTTCCCCTACAGCTGAACTGGGAACATGAACAGGAGCAGAAAATGCGTGAAAACAGCTGTCTCCAAAGAATCCCTCGCCTCTTCCTGGCTGCAGGTTGCCAGTGTTTCCTAGAGACTGCACAAGCTACAAAGTTGTGCATTATTTAAGAGAAAGGCACATAAATCTCTCATGAGGACTCAATCCGAATGTGTTCTTTAAAGAGAGAGGTTGATGATGCTGATGTTGATTGTACTATAAAGCTGTGCACTTTTCCATGCCAGCAAAGCACATGCACTGAGCAGCCATTCAGTGCCTCAAAAACGTCTGTGGCAAGATACCTGATTCGATTTAATCTCTTATCTTGCCAGGATTTTTGCAAGGCTTTTCATGTTGGATACAATGGGCTCTTCAGCTTCCTTCCTGAAGCCCTTGGCAGCTCTACCAAATACTCCACTGCCCTTATCTACTGGAGGATATCAGCTGCAACATGGAATACATGACAAAATGTACTGTAGTATTGCTAAACATCCACACTAAGCAAACAGGGACTTGGGAATCTATTAGGATTCTTTAGCATTTGCTAAATGCAAGGATATTCATGGTACCTCCCAGCTGGCAAATGGAGATGGAGGAGGTGACATTGGGGCACCAAGTTCAAGGATGCCCAGCATAGCACATTCACCACAGCCTGCTGCAGGTGCAGCTCTAGCTTAGCAGCCCTCTTTTGTGTGGTTCTGTTTGATGTGCTGCTGAGAAAATCGCACAGCCATTTTGAGGCTGCCAGAACCCAAACTTTACCTTGGGGGCTGAGAAGTCTCTTGGCTTACAGGGTCTGTTTGCAGCGACTGTCACTGTCCTGTGTGGGTGCAGTGACAGAGGTGTGCTCTCCCTGGCCGTTACCAAGACAGTGGTTCCGCTGACTAATCAGTGAGTTTCTGAAATGGTTGTTTTTGTGCATTTTCTGCTTGGAGATTAAGCTGAGCAGAATGACAGCCCTTGATCTGCTCTCTGTTCGACATGAGGGAGGCAAATTAACACAGACGTGGGTGGAAGAATCAAGAACTGAAGTCTAAATCAAGAGGAAAGGCAAGTTTTGAGATGGGCTGGCAAGTGATACAGCAGGTTATGAGAAGCTAGGAAAGGAGGATGAAGGAGCACAGGAAATGCCATCTCAGAACGATTGGTGAGTGCTCACTTTTTTTGGGGGGGGGTTTGGCTTGTTATGACCTCCCCTCTCTGCTGCCTTGCTAGGACATCTCAGAACAGATGTCCAGTTCACTATGTCCACTACTAGATTTGATGTACTAAAGCCACTGAGCACGAGTGCATGCCATATCCTGTTTATGTGCTGGACTAAATATATCTATGCTTCCTAGAAAATGATTCACCCACAGAGGGAGAAGATAAAAAGTTCATCAACACTGCTAGGATTCTAATGGGCTAAAAAACTAAATTAATATCAATAGAGTGAAAGTGGCTCAGGTTTGGACAAACTTAAATACTCCAACAATCAGTTTGAAACATTAATAAAGACAGAGGGAAACACATGAAACCATCTTTACGGAGTAAGAGAGTTAACAGAGAAGTAACTCACTAGTGACACAGAGATAAGCCACTTGCCTATCAGTTCATGATGTATACATCAAGACATTTCAGCTTAAATATGCCTAGTAAACCTTTACCTTCATAGAGCTTTACCACCTGTGCAGTTTGTATTGGCTGTTTTTTCAGCACCTCCTGATTTCTGAGGAGTTACAGAGAAGAATCTACTTCAGTGTGTGACCTGGTTGTTTATATTGTAGCTGAAGGTCACCTCTATGCCTGAACAGAATCCATATCAAGCTAAATGTTCTATTTCTTCCTCAGGCATCAAAGTTTTGGCATGGTAAGATAACCTGAGTTGAAAGTTCATATTGAGGAGAATGACATAATAGGCAGCATACAAGCAGAAAAAATAAGTTACATCTATTGTTTTCCCATGACTAGAATCCCATTTTGTTTATGGACACTGGAAGTAACCAGCTCCACTCAGTGGTAATAGCAGTGATGTCTCTTCTAACATTTAACCACAGCTACTGGAGTATAAATCTAAGTTATACACTCCAGGGTGAAAATTGTTGTGCTGTCTATCGATTTCCACAGCAGATACAGGCTTACCCTGAGGTAAAACAAAGCAAATAATTAATAACCTAGAGCCATCTCCTTCTGGTGCAGTATATTAAAAGAATGGGGAGAACTACAACTACCATTAGTGGAAATAGTATCTACCCACATTCTGATATTTACTCCTTGTTCTGTAGATGACTCTGAGTGGAAGATTGGACATAATCTGTGAAGCCCAGCAGTCTCCTTTGCATAGAAAGATGAGGGACTTGGTTTTGGCCCGTGCTGCTTAAAAATCACTGTCTGCCAGATGAAAACTAGGGACTATGATCAGCATGTGGAGCTGACACTCCAGGGGTATGTGTGCCACCCCAATTTTGGTGCTCTCCTCTAGGCAGCCTGCTTTGAAATTTTAGCTAGAAGGTGAGGAAAGACAGGAATCGCTCTAGTGTAATATTAACCATTTGTATAGGAAGAATATGTTGTGCAGCTACAGAGCTTTTTACGAAAGACTCTCAGCCATCACAATTTAAGGAATTCCCTTAAATCCTGTGAGCTGCTTAGGTAACTGCATAACTATTTGCAGTAAGATAAGCCTGGCACTCCTGATGTTCGTGGTATTTCTTATGCAGTCAAAGACTGCAGACACAGAGTTTACCTGTTTATCTCTGGTTATATTTAATAATCTTAAAAGATGGAAAAAACTCAACAATAACAGTCACACTGCAATAATCATATTGTTACTAAAAGGAAAAATGTTTTGTGTTTATCTGATTGAGATGTAGCAGCTCCAGCCCAAGCTTGTCTGTGACTGGAGTAGGATAGATATTTACTTTCTGCCGTAAGCCTTGTAGTGACCTGCAAACAAGAGTCAAAGTCTTGTTCTCCTGCATGTGGGAGGTTAAGCCTTCTACCCTGAGCACTGCACAGGGTGCATGTGGCTCAGTAATGCTCATGCATTTTACATTGGTATTAGCAGAGGTTTTTTTCCCCACCATGCTCAAAACAGAGCTGAAATGCCACCTCTGGGTCAGAGAGAACCAAGGGCACAGCCCAGGCTGGAAGGAAGGGATCTGCCTGGTCTAAGGGCATTGCAGAAGAAAATCTGAGGCAAAATGGTCCCACATGGACAGGTAGGGAAACCCAAATGCTGGTCAAGGGAGGCTCTTAGCAGTCCCTCAACTAGTTTGTGGAGGACTAGGGTCTTGGGCTCATTTCCATGAGCTTAAGATGTGACTAAATATCTCCCAGGTATGATATTTAGTTTACTGAACCATGTGTTAACTACTTAATAACCTAGAGCCATCTCCTTCTGGTGCAGTATATTAAAAGAATGGGGAGAACTACAACTACCATTAGTGGAAATAGTATCTACCCACATTCTGATATTTACTCCTTGTTCTTTAGATGACTTAACTACCAGCTTCTATTTAGAACCTATAAATATTATTCTAAGATGATCCTTTTGTGTCCCTTCCAACTCAGAATACTCTGTGATTCCATGATTCTGTGATATTATCTGATACAGTTTATTTTCAAAGCCTTTTATTAATATGAAGTAAATCAGTGTAAGTCAGATGAAACTCCTCTATGCAGCATAGTCATAAAAACAGTGAAAGAGCAGAATCATAATTTGCTCTGTCAAACTTCCATGACTGGATTTATGCAATGTAAGTGTGGGCAACAATCTTGGATTCAGAGTGCAGCTTGCAAGGGGCTGTTAGCACATGCACACAAAAATGTGGGTGCAATCTATATGCTCACACAGATGTGTACACACACATATAAATCTTTCCTTGTGTGTGTGTGCGTGACTGTGTGTCTGTGTACACATATATATCTGTAGAGACAAAAGGAAAGAGATTGAGTACATGTGAGAAAATAATTCAGTTCTTCTAAGATTCAAAATGCCCTCTGGGTGTGTTTGCTTCTCTTTGCTAAGTTCTGAGAAAGCCTAGAGAGGCTGAAAAAAGGCTATTTTTAGTAATAAATTTCCTAGCTTGTGCTACTAATTCTGAGGTAATTTATTACACTGAAAGGTGTTTGGAATTTAATTAACTTGGCTTTTAATTCTGATTGTTTGCTTTGTTCTTTCTTCCGCTGTGGGCAGGGAAAATGAACTGTGGACTTTCACCTTTATTACCAATCAGTGCCCGATCACTTTCGGTTTTGCATTCTCAGACACGTACACGGTGCTTCTGTGCAAGAATACAGATGTTTCTCCTGAACTCAAAACTCTTTTTGTTAGCAGAAAGAACTGTATAAATAAAAATTCAGGGAACCTTTCCTGCTTTGAAAAACAATATATTTTATACTGTCTCTGTTGCTTATGTTTCAAACTATTCCAGTTCAATTCTGCCTTTGAAACTTGTTGTTTAACATATTGCTGATCTTAGTCTGGGGGATCTGCTAGTCTGAGGTCCATGCAGAACACTTCATAATTTCTACACTAAAATGGTTCTCAGTGCTGCAAGGCTGAGCCAAACAAGTGAGTTCACACCACCCAAACCTCATTTCAGCTCCAGACAGTCCAGACACATTTTCGCATACTTTGGCAAGCCCCAAATGCAGAATTTGTCTTTCCACAATAGGCCCAGTGACACTGAGTACACAACAGGGCACCTTCTCAATCTTCTTTCTATTTCATGAATTGTTGACATTTTAACCTCTTAATTTAAAGCCTGCATCTGAGATGACTGCTTCTTCAAGAAGGAGGAACCTTTGACCAGTTCTGCCGAAGGCTGTTGTTATTTAATATAGAGAAATTGTATTGATAAAACATTGCTTAAATCAATGGGAGTGTCTACCTGTTGAGAAAGCTGTTATAATAGTACATTTCCTTAACAGAACAGGAAAAACATAATTGCATTTAGTGACTATTTGACATATGAAAACAAGAGTATTTAGTTGCTTCCTTCCATAATCTCAGGGCAGAATCTCTCAGGGCTACCAATAGCCACAAGAGTTCCGTGCAAGAGGCTGAAGAAAGAATTTAACACTCTTGGTCCTTATTCATAGCACTCAGCTTGTTATTCAGAACCTGGTATGTTTGTGGAAATACCTACTGATGAGTGTTTCAGTTTTGTGGAGGTTTAGCCAGGTAAATTGTGTTGAATTGTATAACTGTTAATGTTTAACTGAGAAGGTCCAATTTCTTCAGAATCTGAGTGTTGGAATTGCTCCTTGATCTCACATCAACTTTCTGCACATGAATGGCACAATGCTGCTCACATTATCCATGGTGACACTTCCATGCAGCCACTGGACAAGACTGACATTTCCTCAAGCCAAAATTTTAGTTCTGTGTACACATCTGCATCTTATTTGCTCCCCATCCCACTTTCCAATTTGCAGATGATCCTTCTGCGAGAAACTGGAAAGAAGAAAATCTTAATTTCAAGATTGCACTAGATTTAGTTCACATCAATATAGGATCTTTGACTCAGAGAGCTGAAATAGTGGGCACTGCTATCAATAAGTAATTATATCTTCCACACGCCCTTTTCTTGTAGCAGTAGCTTCCATTTGGCCTCTGCAAGACCATACCCCCTGTCTTTGGCTAGGCTGTATTTTTGTTTCTCCATCAGAGATACTGAAGTGTATGTTAGTGCCTGAATGGAGATCCCTCTCAGCATTGCTTGAAACAGGCTCTGCTTGCTCAGTAAACAGTTTGTACTACTTATCACACAGCCTAAAATGATAACAGACTTTTGAAAACTTATCTAAAGCAAAAATGGCTGCTTGAGATCAAAGTCCAGATCACAAACTTCACTCATTTTTGCTTTTATATACCAGGAATAATGATTCATATTCTCTATCTCTGTTTCTTTTCATGCACCACAGTAGGATGTCTCATTTCCAGCCAAAAGAGAATAAAGACTAGTGAATGGCAAATTAAATTCTTGAAATTCAATTTCTCTGTCCTTTCCTCAAATTTGCAAAACATTTTTGTTAACATAACACTTTAAAATCTACAATATATATTTTGCCCCATTTGTAGGTGGGCTTCTTTATTAAGTCACAAAACACTAACTGCAGTATCCTATAATAAGGGTCTTAAGAGTGGCAGTAAATTGGCAGGAAATTACTGTAATTTCCCTCCTTGAAAAAAAGAGGCAAAACCATCCACAAATTCAAAACATGTTTGTGTGAAAATACCCAACTCCTTTTTTTTCCATTCAAGATCTCTATTTCCCTTTCTAACATTATACACCACTTATTTGCATTACACATCTTGTTTTTCAGAAGCTACACATAACATTAGAGTTCAACAATATGAACCAGAAGTTTTGCACAAATGTATGAAATTCTCTCTGGAATTACATTTCATGACACAATGTAGGCAATCACCCTATTTTCACCTTTCAAAACAACACCCTGCAGAAAATACATAGGACATCTGCAGAGCTGGCAGGCTGTTGGGACCATGTTTCCTCAGCTTGCTCAGTTTGCAATGTTCACATTGCTTTAAACTTCGTGCTTCTGCAAAAGTGCATGAGGGATTTGAAACCTCTCACACCCTCCACAACCACATTTTGCCAATACATGGAAGTCTTTGCCTCTCCGGTTTCCAGGCTAATGGAAGAGGAAAGGTAGAATGAGAAGTGGGTGAGTGAGCCCTCTGCTCAGACATGAACAAGGAAGAGGAAAATGCCTTGCCTTGGGAAGAGTTAATCCTGCCTAGCCCAGCCTAGCATGACTAGCTGCGTCATGGTGACTTCCCTTGCAGCGCTGAAAAGTTTGACACCACTGTTTGTTTAGGGCTGTGTCCAAGAGCACAGTCACACCCTGTCAGGAGCTGTGAGTGTGGACAGCTTTCCTGCAGTGCCAGCTCTCTGTGCAGTCCCCAGGGACCAACAGGGAGAGAATCCCCTGGTGAGGCAGAGCTGGAGCAACAGCAAACACTGAGATGAAGCTTTATCACTTAATCGATCATTTTCAGGCTCTTGATTCAGACGCATTTTTTAGGGTGTAGGCTTACAAAGAAGCAGGAACTTCTGCAGAGTGTCGGTGTTCTTTCAAGTGCACTTCCCTCCCTAACAGGCTTATGAGTTTCCCGTCAGCTTGGGGCTTACTCAGCTCTAAAACTTGTTTTGCTGTAACAAAGTGGAAAACCTGAGTTTGTCATAAATGAAGCGCTTCCAGGCCTTTCCACATTTTTAAGTAAGGCCTCTCTGCTGTCATGGCTCTGCTGTTGCAATTTATCTTTATGTGCAGTTTCAGTGTTTGCAGAGATGAATTCTGTGTCTACAAGTGGCCTGTTTTTCAAAGGCATGCTGTGGAGACAAAGGTTGAAACCCAAATCGCTTCACAGCAGTCTGCAAGTCTGCCTCTCTCTTCAGAAGCTGTAAATGTGTCTAAGCAAAAAGCAACAGTTCTCCCATCTGTAAATAATGGGCTTGGGTGAAATAGCTCAAATACCTGAAAAAATCCTTCTTTAAAACAGAGAAGGAAATTCTGGTTCTGGGCACTAGCCTGGAATACTTTGGGGCTGGATTAGTATGCAGGAAGTAAAGATAAGAAAAGGCAAACGGTGGCTTAAAAATGTCATTGCACAAACATGCATGCATATTCTCTCAGGCCCTGCCTGGTGGTTCAGTAATGCAGCAGGCAACGATAATGATACAATTTCATAGCTCCTGTAATCCCAGAGGATGCACAAAATGCTTGACAAACTGATGTTCTATATAAGCAATAATCTGGGCCTTTTCTTCTCATCTGTAGAGGAGTGGAAAAGATTACAGTACAAATATAGCAAAATCTGGTACGATCAGAAGCAAGGCGATGCAAAATATATTCTATTCAATGAGCACACTAAAATTTATATAATAAAGACATTCAGACAACTTTACACTTAATTAACAGACAAGCTAGAATAGTTCTATTTTGGTTTTGGGAAAGCATGGTGGTAATAGAAAACAGAAATCACCTAAAAGACACATAGGCCATTTGTAAGCATAAATCTCTGATTCTGAGGAGAATATGGAGGTCTCTGGTCTCATTACCTAGCAGAGAGAGAAAGATCCAGCCCTGGTAAACTTTACTTATGAACCTTGTTGTCATTTCCTCTATTGTTGTCTTTGCTTTTTGCAGTTTGCTTATGATATTCTGAGTAGATTTTATTTAATTAAATGACACTATATTAAAATCATGTAAAAATTCTCCCAAGGAAGGAGTCACTACATGTGAGTGATAGGTTTTATTCAGGTGGGAAGTTGAGGTCCAGCAAACTATGTGCTGTTTCTCGTTGAAACCTCTGAAGACAGGCTGCCTTTGAGGGTTTCTCATTTGGGTGATTGGATTAATTCTAAGAGAAGTCTGTCTATTTTTATAGATAGGAAACCCTGTCAGACCGGGTGCACCCTTTGCCTGCCTAACATCAGGCTCACGAAATGCTCTCCTGCAACACAAATTACCAAGTTCAGTGAACTTCTTGATTTATATTAGAAAAATCTTAGTTCTTAGTGCAATGTAAAGTTACATGCTAGCAGGCCAAAAGCAGTGTTCCTACGCTTAATACATTGATATACCTCAGCTACTGATAGACAATAAATGGTTATTTATCAGGACATCAAAAACTTTCAGAGAATTTCTTTCAACCTCTTTAGAATCTCTGGAGGAAAGCAGTCCAAAAGGCCAAGAAAGAACATCTTGTGCTTTGAAGATCTTGACACAAACAACATGTCTGCTTTGCAGTGTTATCATCTCTTGTTTCTCTGTGGCATATTTAGGCAAGTATCTTCAAAAGGTGTTTGTAATCTCAGTGACAATTTCTTGTGAGAAAAAAAAAAAAGAACTCTTAAAGTGTTTTTATAGCCACCTTAAACACAGCCTATTCCAGGAATGTGAAGCAGCAGCTAAAGAGCATCAGGTATTTCACACAGGAAGGGGGCAGGGGTGGGATGCTGGCACAGATCCCCATGCCCAAGGAATGGTGTCTGTGCAGAGGAACCTGCAAGGCAGTGAGGCTGAGAGTGCTCAGTTGAGCAGTGAGCAGTGTTGATGCCTGTGCTGGGTGGTGATTCCTCATCTAGGCCTCTTCCAAAAGGAGAGCTACTATCCCAGGAGAGTGGTGAAAGGTTGCTTAACACACACACAACAGCACAGCTCATCAGTCACTTAGGCTCACACCTCTAAGAAATCAGGCTAAAAATATTTGTCTTGGGACCACCTGTGGCAGCTGCAATGTCATTTATTATTCAAGGTCTATGAGATGGCGAAGGGACAGATGCTGTGGGGCATCTCCAGCATTGACAGACATCAGTGTTATGAATTTATATATCTCCTACAAGTTCTGCTATCAACTGTGTTCCCAGTTAAACGGGTCAGACAAGGAAGTACATTCCCTAAAGGAATTGCAGTCTCCTATGCCTCAAAAACTTCAGTCACAGAGGAAATATCCTATTTTGATGGGTTTCAAGAAGGTGGCAGGGAGAGAAGTAGAAACTTTATAGCAAGACCAGCTTGACTCAAAGAGGGACAGTGTGCTATGGATTCGAGACTATTTGGGGTAAAAAAGCCCTAGAGAACAGCAAGGAAATGTCCTCAGACTACATGTAGAAATTGTTAAAGGTATATAACAGGTAAGGATTCTGATAATCTCTGCATTATTTGAAGAATGATTATTTTTATGATGCTTTTATTCCTGCAACAATGCTACTGTTCCAATAGCTCTGTCAGAGCTACTGAGTGGTGGGTTAACCCTGCTGCCCTGAGAGAAGTGGAAACTGCTGAGCTAAACCAAAGAGGGTGGATAGACCTCTTCAAGCTGCAGAAACCATAAGCTCAGTGGAGAGGATGTGACTGAAAAAGGAGGGTAAGAGAGACCTAATAATGATTCCCTGAGGAAAACTGCTGGTCAGAACAATTAGCCATGAATCTAGGAAAAGCCATAATTGAACGGAGAACAGAGGGTTTATTTTAATTTGGTATCCAGGAGCACTTCGGATTGGAACTAAAGGAATACTTTTCCTTTCTAAGCAGATCCCTAAAAAGAGGTGGCCAGGGCTGCCTCCCAGCTCCAGCTCTTCACCCTCCATTATGGCACGTTATGGGACAACTGGAACATTAAGTGTGTTGCAGTCATTATGCCAGTCACAGCTATGGTCCGCAAACATGACTGCATGGAATATCTGGTTTCTAACACAGGCTGTGAAGGGATGTCCCTTTTTACCGTGATCATGTAGGAGCTGACAGGCTCACCAGAGACTTCAAAAAACCTCAGCCTTTCAGTTAGCAAGGAGCTCAGTGCTCTCATGTACTCAATTTGTCACAAGGGGAATGCCTTGCAATATTGCAGTGTAGTTATAAAGCATTAGCATTTACAAAAAAAGAAAAAGTCACTCTTTTCTCTGCTGCAGTTCACCAGTGATCAGCTATACACAATACATCCTTGATCCTGTCTCAATGGAAAGTCATTTTTTTTATTTTGCTGCTCTATGGATTTAGCTTGTGGGAGGCCAGGCCAGTTAACAGCATAATGTACTTTAAAAAGGAATGTGATTACTAGTAACTATTTTTCTCCATTAAAATCAGCAGAGAAGTTTACTTAATTCTTTGTCCTTTAATCAAAGCAGTAAAGCATTTCAGCAATCTGTAAATCCGGACTTATAGAGTTACAAAATAGAGAAAATTCACAATAGTGTCATTTTTCTTTGGAACTCCTTTATCTCAGTGAAAGATATTTGAGCAAACCCGTCACAACACACTGCTGTACAATTGACTGATGTTCCTGCTAGGAATTCCTGCCACAGGTTTTGCAGCAGAGGGTAAGGGCAGAGCACAATCATGCTGAAAAGCATTGGTGCTGGTGGTTAGAAAAATCACTGCTCTTTTTGAAAACCCCAACTTGAGTCATTACTAGGCTGTACCATGAGACACATAAATGCTGTGTTACATTAAAATGTTTAATTAGAAATATGAGTTATGCCTTGCATAGTAACAAGAAACCACCACAAAATAATGTATACTCTGATCGTCTCAGACTATCACAGCAGTCATGCATAAGTTCAAATCCTTTTCAGTGGGACATTGATTAATTCATTCTTTGATGAGTCTAGGCCCAGGCATTCAGCAGCTTCTTCCCTTTCTCAGCATGGGTTTAGTTATGTGAAGCCAGAAATGGCCTTTGTATGTTTAGACTTTGAGAGCACATTCAGCTGGAATCCTGTCTCACACCTAGGGCTAGACCTCTGTAATAATGCAACTCTGCTTGTTCCAGCTCTGAACAAAGACAAGCGGGGCTATGGAGTTATGTTACTCACTACAAGTTGAGGGATCAGCTTTCCATGTGGCATTATCCTCCCACCCCCTTTCCCACAGGAATAACACAATGTAAGTTAAGCTTGTGCCTTTGCCATTATCTTGCTTTAGTGGCTCAGTTCCAACACACAGCCATGTACCACCTCATTATTTATATCCTGCTAGCATCTTATTTAGTACCTCAGCTTCCATCACAAATGTATTGGGATAACTGGATAAGAGACTCATTATAATTGCGGCTTCTCTGCAGGGGTCAGCACCTCCTCCCCATGAATATGATAAGGTGCTCCAAGTGCCACCTCACCTGCAAATGGTGTTTTTCCCTGAAGACTCACTTCCCACAGGCTACAAGCTGCTATTGAATTTCTGAAGTAATATTTTAATAACTTAATATAAGATTTAACACCTTACTTTCCTGAGCTTTGTTGTATAATTAATCCATGTGATGGGAACTCATTAGACTTGGGGATCTGAGATGCATCTGGACATGCAAGGGCTGTAAACAGCCCTAAAACCTGTGTAAGGGCCTATTTAAGGTGGACAAATGCAGAGCTGTGGATGGAAAGAATAAATTATTTTATCCTTGGGGATAATCAGAAACTACCTTTTTGGTAGTCGGATGTATCTTTCAATCATATCTCTAGTTTGTTATAATAATAGTAAAACCAACGAAGTTTTGTCCACTGACATTTAAGGTGGAATTCTTGACTTCCTGGGATGAGAGGATCCGGCCCAACACCTCCAAACATCGTCTTGCATGCATGTGTGCATGCCCATGAGCTGTGGGCACTCCTGCCTCTTGAAAACATACCTCAAGCACATACTGTAGAGACACTTTGAGCCTGACATGGAACAGCCCACCATGGGATTTTGTCTCTTTTGCTTGCTTAGTGCTGTGCTGCTGTGTTTATCACATGGAAGAGATGAGACCTGTCGCTGCCATCCCGAATTGCTGAAAGAACTGAACCCTTGGTGTCCCACTTCTCCAGAGAACACTGTAGCTCCAAGACTTCCATGAGGTTTCTTGTTTCCTGCTGGTAGTGCTCTTCTGCTTTGATACGATCCAGAGAATGCAAATGGATCTGGCCCTAAGCACTGCTTAGAGCATTTGTTCAAGTCCAAGACAGTGCTCTGGATTAGGCAGAGCAGAGGTTTGAAACCACTTTCCAGGAAAACACGGCTGAGTGAGCTGCCCATTTACCTGTAAATATGGGTTTGGGTATCTCATTCCTTCAGCTTGTGGTGAAAGCTGCAGAACCCAGCTCCAGGGGACAGGTTGCAGCAGGGAACACCATGGATAAATGTGCACACCAGTCTGCCCCACTGCTGAATATTTCCCTCTTCTGCACATCCCTTCCAAGGGTGCATTGCTTTCTTGACAAGCTGAGGGACAAAAGCATAGAAAACACAAAGACAAAACAGCACGAAAGGAGTAACACCTTTGGGCATCAGGGATGTGTTCCTCACTGTGTGTGCAGTGCTGAGGTTCCCAGCAGAGCACCTTTTCCCCACTGGACATGAGCAACAGCTCTAAGGAAAGCTTTGTAAAGAGGAGTGCTGCCCGCTGTCTTCTGTGGGAGCTGGATAAGTTGTGTACAGAGACCTGTTTTCCACAGACACGATTTACATAAGCACTGCACACATTTCTCTGTGTGCTGTCAGGGTGCCTTGATCCTTTTCTCTCTCGAGGCTCATCTTCCTCTGTACAATTTCTGTGGTGAGCCAGGTACATTTGTGTACCTGTTTTGCTCAATTAAACCTTTTCCATGGATGTGAGTCATCTATTTCATGGTCTAGAACATACTCATTTCATTTCCTCTGCCCTCCGGTGATTGAGTTAATTAATACTTTGTAAACACCTTGAGACCTCATCGCACTAACTACTGTACAAAGAACAGGGCTTGTCCCAGAATGATTCTTCTGAATAGGACAGGATGGAAGAAGCTCAGGAGAAAGGAAAAATTAGAGAGCATGGACTTTAATATGGTCCTCAATTGTTAATATTCCCAGTTAATTTCTGCTGACTAACTTAATGCAAGCAACAAATTCTGGTTTTGACATAGAGACTGACCACAGTTCTCAGTGACTCAGAGTGAGACAAATGAGCCTCATTGATCATTTGACATAGGTTTCTAGCAAGCTCCAAACCCTTCCCACAAGCTCTGACAGATCTTCCTGCCCAAAGGGTGCTTCAAGTTCTTCATTTCCACTGGACTTTGGATCCAGTGTTTGGGCTAGACCTATGTGGTGGCTGGCCCTGGCATACAGCCGGCAGCATGTTGTGGCTGACAGGGGCAGCCACTTGCCCTGAAGAGGCCAGAAACTCCACTGAGAGCAACAGAGATGCTCAGCAATGGTGCTGATGTGCCACTGGCATCCAAGGATGGAGCAGCAGAAGAGGGACCCCCAAGGGGGGCTGGAGGAGGAGGAGGGCAGGAGGGGCTGCAGGCCCAGAGCAGAGATCCCCCTCAGGCAACACAAGAGAGATCCCACTGGAGCAGAGACACTCCTGTAGGCCAGGGGAGGGCCTGTGCTGGGACAGGGAGATGGGGAAGGAGGGGGGAGCAGACAGGAGGGCCTGGGAGGGACCAACCACAGCCCATCTCCACCCCTATGCCCCTTGGTGTCACAGGGGAAAGGGAGGAAAGGTTTAATTTTTTTCTTTCTCACCATTCAAATCTATTTTAATTGACAATACATGTAATTTTCCCCATTATGTGTCTGGTTTGCCTGTGACAGTCATGGGTCACTGATGTCCCTGTCTTTATCTCGACCCACGTGTTTTTCCATCTTCTTCTCTTGCTCAGTACAAGTGAGAGAGCAACTGGAGGGTTGGGACCCTTGCCACAGAGAGGACTCAGCTGTGCAGTCTCAGGCTGCAGGGTGCTCCTGGGGCTCCTTTTCTGCAGGTCTGTGCTGATGAAGCACCTCTGTGACCAAGGGAAGGAGCTGCAGCAGGAGGTCAGCATGCTGTGGAGCTACACAGATGATGAAAAGGAGGGTGACTGGATGCTCTCCAGGTTACAAGGTGAGCCTGACTCTCCAGCTGAAGGATGGACAGGCAGTCTGTGTTTATTGGCTTGGAAAACAAAGAATGGTCCATTCCTGTGTGCAAGAAGTCAAGCAGAGGTGTCATGGATAATTAAAGGGTCCTTGACAAAACTCAAACACAAAAAACCTTCACCACATAAGTGGTGAAAGGTTGCTTGAAGAAGTTTCAGGTCTCCATAATCTGAGTTATGAAAAATAGGACTGGACTCAGCCCTGAGGAACCTGCTGCAGTTGCATGTGCCTTGAGCAAAGGGGTAGATTAGGGGATCTCCAGAGGTCCTGTCCACCCCTATAGATTTGCCATGATTCTGCAAGTCTGCTGTTCCGAGTTCCCATCCCCTCTAGTCCTTGGGCACCTTGCCCTTGGCCATGAGGCACTGCCTCCTGCCACAGTGCAGAGCTCTTCCGAAAATGCAAAAGGTAACCACTCTCGAATTGAAACTTGGGCTTCTTCCTTTACAATGACAATGGAGGTGTTAGTGGTGGGCAGTAGGACTTTCTATGGTAACCCAGAGATCTAAGCAGAATTTCAGGACAGATGAAGACTGAAAACTAATTCCTCTTCTGCCTGGGGATGATGGGGATTCAAGCTTCCCATCTCTTCCAGATTCTTCTGGGGTGAGCTCCTCCATGGGTGTTGTACTGAAGTGACCCACAGTGCATTGAAGAGGGAAGCAAAGGGAAAACGTCTCTGTAGAAGTCCAGTGGCTCAGAGCAACCAGGCAGGAATGCAGAGACGTCATCACAGTCCATGTCCCTGTACATGCATTTTACATGACCCTATTTCTAGCTCAGGTGTGTTCTGACATAAAAGGGCAACGCAAATGTCCTTTTCAAGATGCCTCTTTTTGGTATCTGATGTCACACACATCCTGGTTGCTGGATCTCCCTCCCTATGGGCACAAGCTATGAGAGAACTCATGAGCTGCTTTACTTTATGTTCCAGGAGAAACTTCAAGGTGGAAAAAAAAGCCCCAGGACCTCAAGATTATGAAAACACTCTGGTGACTAAAAAACCACATATGCACTAAAAAAAAACAGGTCAAAAGATGAAGCTTCAGTTCAGTGGCCTCCAGTGCTAGGTGATAACTGAGCAGGGATTTTCACATATTGATCCAGCCACCCAAATCACATTTCTCGTTCTTCATGTTTTTGAATCTAGTATTAAACACCTGAAAATTCAGGCACTCTTGCAGTCACATAGAGCACAGCTGGGTGCCTCACACATCTTGTTCAAAGTCACCTAAGTCCATACCAGAGCTACAAAATTGATGTTATGGTAGGTTCACACCTGCAGCCCTGAGCCTTGAAAGCTGCTGTCTCTGATATAAAAATTTGTCTCACTTTCTCACACCTATAAGACAGCTGTCATGGACAGCTGCCACCCACAGAAGAGCTAAATCTCCACCGATACTTTCAGCAGAAGTCTCATCTTATTACAACTAGATTTCCTCAGGATGATTTCACTCAAAGAGTTCTTGCCAGAGCTGGCTCAGTCCTTTTGTGTGAGATTCCCAGAGCTCCTTGTGGTCAGGATCTCGAGGACCAGTACAGTTTGTTGGTTATATCACTGTTTTTGCCATTGTGGATATGCACCTGGTGGAAGGCTTTAATGAAATTAAGCATTTACCCTATGGCTATATCTTACCACAGCACACGACCCTCGTCACCTTGATTAAGAAATGTCCCTAAGCGTGGTGTGGGTAGAACATAGATCCCACACCCGCCACAGATGTGCCATGAGACAAAACACCACACAAACTGAACAGTTGTACAGATTTCCCCAAAAACGCTGTGAGTTCTGTTCTCTCATTTCTCCCTCTAGCAGACGCTACATCTGCTCCTTTAGCAGTTGCTGGCAGACAAGACAAGCCCTGGTGCCAGATAATACTATATGATCTGCTGCCGAATTAATTTTCCACTTAAAAAATTAAATTATAGGCCAGATCCTCATTGGATTTAATACAGCTATCACCTATTATGCATCTGATGGTCTGGCCTTTTATAGAGATTATTCCTCTCTCTTTGTAGCAAGAACACAACCAAAGAGTTAGATTTTGATCTGATGTGTGAAGGCAGTGAAAATATTGATTGTTTTGTGTCTGATGCATCCATCATGAGAAATTACGACTTCTTCAAAAAGCTGGAGAAAAACATGCCATTCAAAAAAAACAAAGAAAAGAAAGAAAGGTTGTAAAAGATACTAGAAATCTTTTATTTCTTTTGAGTTACTATGCAATGCCCTTCATTTTGAAGGAAATGGTACAATCAATGATGTGTACTTCTTTCTCAGGAAAAGAAGATATTTGCACTAACAATTCAACATTTACTGACAAAAGACAGCTTACAGAAAATGCTCATGTGGAAAAAAATCATATTTGTGATTACACTTCTTATTGTGGATGATTTCATGAAGTGTTACAATGTCAGGAATTTCAAGTGTGCATTTAAAGAAAGCTTCTAATCTAGTATTAATGCAAAGGAATTTGAACCATCTAAACCACTGGTGTTCAAAATCAGCCTGATTTCTTCCTATTCACAGTTAAAGAAAAAGCCTAATCTGAAAATCTAAGCCCATGATACAATACTCCTGGCCTTATCACTGCACATTGATTTTTAAGAGTAGTCAAGCATACCCAATTAATAGTAGATTTCTTACAAATAGAAGCTGCTGTTGGAAACAATGTATTTCCTACCTCTACTTAGTTAATAGTCTCTGATCTCTTATACAAAATTAAAATTTTGCTTTCAAAAAATATTTGTTCCAACATGGCTGTTAGCTTTATGGTTGCTGCTGTTAATTGTCAGAAAAGCAGAGGTGGGAAACCACTCAAGAACACACTTCACATACCCAAGGACAGACCTTTGATAAAACTTAACCAAAGGAGAAGAGAGAAAGAAAACCACCATTACATTCAAAATCTGAAACAAATTAATCACACAATATCAACTATTATAGTACTGAGTGGAATAATGAAATCAAATGAACAAAAGGAGTTTGCCTAAGGTTTCATTTATACAAAACAATTCAAAGTTTACTTCCATAGTCTAGGGTCCTTCGGTCTGAAGAATATATTTTTCCAAGTAAGAAAATACAGTTTTTGAAGTGGCTTTTGGGAATTTTCCCTGCCTACTCTACAACTGCCTACCATGCTGGCCAGAGGAGCTCTAGAGTTGCTGTAATCAATACCTTGCATTCATACAGAATCGGGCATAACAAAATAGTCTTCAGTTAATATCTTTGTTCACTGCCATGGAAGGTGAATGTCTAAATTGTGTTCTTAAAATTACTCAATCAGCAGATAATTGTACGTTTTACTAAAACACCTTTTCCAAGGCATTATTTGCATCAAACACACCAAAACTCCAGGGAAATAAGAGTGCTCATCTACATTTCCTAGCTGGAGCTACATTTACACATCCGGGGTTCAGCCTTGCCAGCCTTCACATGTGCATATTGATATTCACAGCAGTAGGTATGCCCAAATGAGTAAATTCATAGATGATTAAGTGTTTGCACAATCAAAGGGCTTTTAAAACAAATTATATTAACTTTGAATGTTAAAAACACAAGGGAAAGTTCAAGCATGAAAAGACAAAGATACTGGAGAAATCTGCAGCAGATCACCAGCTTAGCTTACAACTGCTGTGTAACACACCTCTCACCAAATCAGTGCAGCTCCTGGATTTCCAGGCGGAAACTGAGGCCAAAGTTTGGGCTGGGTTCCACAAGCTCTGCTTGGACAAGAGGCCCTTTGAGAAACAGCTTTCACTGCGCTACTTGTTCTCCCCTGTTGATTATGCAACCTCAGATCCTCCAGGCTCCCACCAGAGACCTCACATTGAAATTCCAGACCCTCATTCACAAAGAAATGTAAATATACACTTAATTTCAAACACAGGAATAGGCTTACTGATTCTCAAGTGGCCTCAGGTAGGTAAGGTCTATTCAAAACTTTAAACTCAGCAAAGGCTTAAGACCCTTGCTGAAGCACAAGCTCTGCAGAAGGAGCCACACCTGCATTTCTCTATGCTAAAGCAGCTGCAGAGAAGAGCACTTTTATCTATTCCTCTCCCCTCTCTTTTGTGATCTATGCAAAAGTCCTGAAGTAGACAGATACACAAAAGAGTCAGTTTTCCTGGGAGATCTTTTTTTTAAAATCAAGATCCAGAAATCCCAGCTCACTCTGCAGACAGTAACTGAGCAAAGTACAGCAAAGACAAGAAACCAAGCAGTTGTGATGTGCTTCTACAGCAATTTCTGTTCTCACTTCCAGGTCATTACAGGTCCATGGCTTTAAAACCAGACTGCTTAGAAATGTGTGCAGTGGTGTTTAGTAGCACCTATTAAATAACACTGCCTAATCAACAGGTAGGGAAAAAGGACCTGCCTGTTAAAGATTCAACAGTTGCATCTTCATCTGCTGGAATGAGAAATCCCTGTATGGAGGCAGCCCTTCTCAGACAAAATAAAAACAACACCAAGCTTCCCTCCCTCTTCTACTTTTTATGCATAATGGAATGTCCGGGGACAGTAAATTCCCAAACATAACTTGCAGGGAAATTTTAAAATTCCAAATATCAAACACCTGTATCCCAGGTGCCAGAGGAGCACAGAAGTTTTACAACAGCAGAATACATGCCAGACTCTGCTGCGAGGCAAGCTCCCCCTTCACTCTCTGTCCTGGCAAAGCACTGCAAGCTCTGGAATTCTATGCTAAGGCCCTGTGCCTGTGGGGGAATTTATCCCAAAAGGCATGACCGGTACAGAGAAGCACCAAGACCAGCAAAAGACAAGATTTCAGTTGGTCAAGGAAGCTTTGCCCTCCGTTCCCAAGCAGATTTGGTCCTTTTTTTATTAAAACAAAAAAAAAAGTGGAAAAAAAAATAGAAAACGAAGCCAGACTATTCAGGCTATCTCAGAAGGAGAGAAATGGCTAAGTGTCATAGCTCTGATGTTTCAGACACAAGGGAAAAATATTTTCACAACTAGTTTACTGTTTAGTACCCTGTAGATACATAATATTTGACATTTATAGCAGTTTCTATACTTTATGACCTAGAATATACTTTAGATCATGAATGAAAAATAAACCCATTCAGAGGACTGGAAAATAACGTGCATAACAACTTACTTTCAAATGCAAGGTTATGAAGGGTTTTTTTAAACTTTCAAAAATATCTCTAGGAAAATATTATTTTACATAGCTATATTACACAGTGAAATAAACTTTGTTATGTACAAGGTTTCAGCATGAAAGAAACCACAGCTAGACATTTGCTCACAGTCTAGATAATCTGTTGTCTCTATCGGTCAGTAGTACAACAGAGAGGCTCTCCTTCAGTCTTTTTCGGACTGTCTCAGTGATCATTTCAGCTTTTAGTAGTTACTAGTAGTTGTATAAAACCTGTGTGCAAACATCCACATATTAACCCTATCACAGTCAGATATGGGTAGATATGCTATCAAAACAAGGTTAGACACCTGCTCAACAACCACAGTAACCTGAGTATAACTCAATTGCATATTGGTGAAAAAAAACAACACTTAGTGCAGGCACCTGAGCTATAGCATTCTAAGGGAGCCTGGTGTTAAATTCTCTCTTGGATTTGGGTGTTTCACAGGCCAAATCCTAGCTTGAATATTTTAGGCAGAAAACATGACACCACAATCTACTTGGCTCACATTGGCAAAGTTGCTTCATATAATCTTAACTAGTCAAAAGCTTGTATCTACCTATTCTTAAACGACAAACTTTGCTCCCGTCACAGGGGTGGAAAGAACATGGAGTACTTTGCTGTTTGTGATATAACTGTAAACAACTGCAGGGAAGACCATATTAACTATGCTTCAAGTTTACATCGCACTGTTAGTTTCCATTATTTAAATGAACTCAAGCTTATCTTCAAGTTCACATAATCATATTGTGCTTTAAGGGCAAGGAATTTTGCATTAGAAACTGCCTCCAGATCAGTACTTGTTCACACACTCCAGATCCCAGGACAAAGATCTGACAGTGCTGCCTGTGTGGGAGACCAGTTCAACAGTTGAAAAAAAGTTCAGGGAATATTCACGGCAGGTAGCACTGCACTCCCACTCTTGAGGGACTTGCACAACTTTGGAGGCATGTCCTCTCTTCTAATGCTATAGCTCAGCTGCATAGTATAGAAATTAGCTAAAAAAGGAAACATGAAATCCCTAATGAGGAGGAAACTGCTTTGGAACACCCAAACCCCCCTGCCTGTAATGTCTTCCAGCCTGTGCTCCCTACCATCACAGCTGTGTTCACTGTGGTGCAGAACCTGTGCTGTGCTCACATCCATAAGCACCCAGCCAAGAGGTCACCCTCTCAAGGGACAGCTTACTCAAGACATTCTCTTACACATAAGCAACCTGCTTCTCCTGCCTCTGTGTGTACTACAGGCATAATCAGGAGCTCTGCCATTTGCTTTAGGAAAAGCAAAGGCAGCCTGTAATGAGCCCTGACACAGCTCAGCACCTGCCTGTAGAAGTCCCAGCACACACCAGTGTGCAGAGTATAACTGGGGCAACAAACTTCCTCCCCTTGGACCTGTCGGCAATAAATACATCTTCTGTCCCTAAAGCCACATGCTGATGGCAAAGGAGAAGGTCCCCCAGCCCACCTGCAACTTCTTATCAGTTAAGAAGGCACCAGGCACATCAAATCCAATTTGTTAAAATCAGTGGAGATTTCTGCCTTATACCTTCTGGGGGGCTGGTTACTAGCCCACGAAGCCTTGAACCAGGAGAGAGGCAGCTCCTTGCAATACCAGCAGAAGCCACAGCTGAAGAGAAACAGTAGCAGAGAAGGGAAAACAATATCCTCGTGCTCAGAGCTACATGGTCACGTCCTGGAAGTTGCTGGCTATTTCTTAATGGTATTAAATACTATTCACTTCTGCTGATAAGTAGATGTCAAAGGCATTTAGTATCTTGTAGGATCAGGCCTACCGGCAGATGGTTGAGGAAAAGGCTAAGTGCAAACATGGCAGAGAGGAAGAAGTGAGAGAGGAGAGGGGTAGAATTGCCCTGAGTTTTATCCTCTACAAATAAGTCAGGGGTTTTATCATCAAGCACTGAAGGAGTTAAGCACTAAAGCACAGACACTTAATCAGCTTTCCCCCTTCCTTTCACATGTGATTGGAATGAAGCTGCACCGTAGCAGCCCAAAGGGCTTATAACAGCTCAATTTCGCAGCCTTCAGTTTTAATCCCCATCACCCAGGCTAAGCAGTATGGTGGTGCTGAGGCTGCTACTCCACGGCAGTCTGAGCACCTGGATGATGGTGGTCTTCCTCCTCCTCTTCCTCCTCCTCTGCAGCCTGCAGGTGGCTGGAGAGCTCCTGGATCACAGCAGCCTTACCAATCTGGTCATTTCTCCTCTTCTCCATAATCAGATCCTCAAGGCTCTGAAACTCCAGCGTGTGGCTGCGCTTGTCACCCAGCCGAATCTGCAATCGGTAGGGCTGCTTGCCTATGCGCAGCTCCCCGCCGATTTTAAACTCTCGCTTGCCGTATCGGCACCAGGCAGCAAAACACTCAGAGTTTCTCCAGCTCAAGTCCCGATCCTTGCAACCCACCTGCTCCAGGGCATTGCGCACCACCGCGGCCGGGCTGAGGGGTTTGTAGCGGTACAGCTGGTTGGCAATGCGGCCCCGTCTGCCCTGGCTGGCATCGGTGAGGAAGCTGTTCACCACCTCCAGACGATGCAGGTGCACAACTTGAAAATCCCCGACATAGACCACCCAGTGTGGATACTGGGCTTGGCACACAAACTCCACCAGGTCACCTGGTTTACACCTATTCAGCAGGTTCTCTGGGGTGTAGGTGCTCAGATGCCCCCCACCTCCTTCATCACCCTCCTCTAGCTGCGTGTCCTCCTCTGAAAAGCTCTTCTGGTAAATACACTCATCCCGGTAATAGACTGAGCACTCCACCTCGTGCATCTGGGGATCGTAGGGCTGCAGGGCAGGGTTCTCACCCCCTGGGTCATGCACCGAATCCTGCTGCTGCTCCAGCTCATCATCGTCATTCGAAAAAATGTAGGAAACCCCGATCCTGGGCCCTTCATCTCTGTCCATACCTGTCGGGTCGGCCGTGGGAACTTCCTTGTAGTTGAGATGGGTCAGCTTCTCCACCTGGTTCCCCATGCCCGCTGCAACGACAGACACACGGCGGGGCCATGAGGGCGGGCGCGGGTGAGCGGCTCCCAGAGAAGGCATGAGCGCGGCTGCCCCCTCCACACGCACCCCGGCTCTCCCCGCTCAGCGCTGTCCCTACCAGCGCCCCGGGGCTGCGGGAGCTCCTCGGGGACTGGAGGAAGGGGGGACACGACACTTCCCTACCTGCACGGAGGAAGGAGCGGCGGCACCACCACCTGTTAGGCGGCGGCGAGGAGGAGGAGAGAGGCGCAGGAGCCGCCGGAGAGCGGGCAGGCACCGAGCCACTTGTTATACAGGGGGGCTGCGAGGGCCTGGGGAGGTCGGGAAGTCCGAGCTGGGGACGGCCGGGAGCGCCCCCGCCCGCCGCCCAGGTGAGCCGCGCCGGACCGCCGGCCAGGTACGCCTCCCCCGCCCTCCTCCGGCACC
>VZRR01012530.1:102993-143490 GCA_013398015.1 Oreocharis arfaki
CCCCCGCCTTCCTCTCCCAGACCTCCCTCCGCCTCGCACCTTTTCTCTCTCTTCGCTCCTACATGCCAAGCGCTTTGCTCGCTGCCGAGGCTGGTGGCAGCCGGAGGTCGGGCTCAGGGCTGTCGGCGCCGCCGCTGCGCGGCTCTGCGCGGGCAGCGGGCGTGCAGCGCGCTCAGCCCGAACTCGCCCAGGCGCGGCGCCTTTAAGGGAGCGGTGCCACAGCAGCCCAGCCCGCCGGTGTGCTCGGGGGGAGGCTCCGCAGCCGGAGTTTGCCCGGGACGGCGCCGAGAGGCGAAGCGGAGCCTCGGTGCGTGGCCGCGCGAACGCCGCCGTGCCCCGCGCAGAGGCGCGGAGCTGCCCCGGGGGAAGCGCCCGCCCCGCGCAGCCCCGCGGGAGCGCCAGGAGGTGCCTCCCGGGGGCCTCGCGCAGTGACGGGGAAGTTGTAAAGTGAACACAATCAAAGCGCCCGGTTCTCCTGGGCTGGCTTAGTGCCTTCGGTTCCTCCATGCGCGGAGTGTGTAATTAGGTTTATTAATTTATTTTCTTTCGACTCCAGGAACTCAGTCTCTTTTTCAATATAGAAGATTGTGATTCTTTCTCCCTTGGAAAGGCATTATGAGATCTGGAGGGAATATTTTTTTTCTGTGTTTTGAAGAACACAAACCCATATTCTGCTTTTTCATTAATGCCTAGTTAGTGTGCTAAGTGGGTTTATTTTTTATACTATTTTAACATACACTGGTTAAATCACCATGTTAAAATAGACTACAGAGATAATTTATGGGAGGTAGGAGTAATGTCTTTAATTTCGTCTCATTTATTCCCTTTGTCTGTTGTCTTGTAATTTATAAGCCTAACTGCAACGCTGCTATTCTGAGAATCCACTAAATAGCAGCAAATGAAGGAACAAATGTAGTGTTACCAGGGTCCTGGGCACTGCCCACAGGCTCAAAGAATACGGTTTCTATCAGATTCTACATCTCTTTGGTTTCAGATATAGACTTGCTCTTTGGGGTGGGGAGAATTGTTGTATCTGGGGCTGGGGAGATGAGCACTCTTCTGTGCTTGGGATGGTGGGGAATTGCAAGCAATTGCAGCAGTGAGAGACAGGCAGATCAGGACCTTTTTGTTTTGGATTCAGCTGGTGGCTATGTCCACAGAAGAATTTTTGAAATGATTCTCCCAAACACCCACCCCTGACACACATGAACTTTGGTTTGCATCCCAGTGTGGTTTCAAACTTTCTCTCACATCCAACCAAACTAGGTGTACTCTAGTGGCAGGGTTGGACCGAGGCTAGCTAAGCAAATGTCCAAACTGTACTGAATGCAATGTGATTTCTGGGGACTGCCTGTTTCTCTCTGCAGTTCCTCTCCTCTGTAACTGTTGTTGGACAAAAGAGGGCCCTGCTTCATAGCCAGAGCATTGTGAAATTGCTTCAGTAATTAAAGACGTGCATGTGTGAAAGTGAGAGTATCCTAAAAGAAGGAGCTAGACTGAACATAGAAGTGATTTTTTTATGTTCTCCCATTTCTATTGGAGGCTTTGTCTCAGCACTGTACCTTACTATCTCTGGAGCAGTTAAACTTCTTTGCTAAAATGTTCAGCAGCCCTGTGTTCAAGTTTCTTTTTGAATCTGCTGCAATGTATGGAAAGATGTGACTGTGCATGAACGGAAACTCAGTGTGGCCCAGGCAGTCACTCGTGTGCATGCACATCCACTAAGATTTGCAGCTCTCTATCATGTTTTCTCTTTTTCTTGTCTGCTGCAATTCACCTCAGTACTTAATTTTTCAGCTGCTTTAATATCTTTGGTCTGAGTTTCCTTTCCATGACTGCTCCATGGAATCCATATTGTCTCTTTAATCAGCTGCTTTCTAGGGTAAGAAACCATCGGTATCATAAGAAATTCATAAGAAACCATTTTTGTATCATAACCCACATCCGTAATGGCACATGTAGGTAAAGGACGGGGTGGGAAATCCACAAAGAATTTACAGTGCCTATATATCACTTGGACTAGTGCCTAAAATTATGATGCTTAAAACTTCTCCATGCTTAACCTCTAAGCCTCAAAGCAGCTAAACTCTGCAGGCACATGGGTGGCAGGGTGGCTGGTGACAGTGCATGCTACCTCAGTGACTGTGCTTTTAGAGAGAGAATTGACTTCTTGTATAGCATTTGAAAAAAAAAAAGAAAAGAAAAAGGACTTTGGTGCTTATCTGCTAAAGATAATGCAGCCTTTGGATATCAAGTGGAGGCAGGAATGGTTGTGCAATTCCTGAGCTGGGACCCCAAGCTGCAGCAGGGCAGAGCTGAAGGCACACCTCTGACCTTGTTATTGGAGGGTCCCCAGTTAGGTGAGTCCTTGCTCAGTGTGCTGGCATTTGTTACCCAATTTTGAGGTACTGAGCTTTATGCACGTCACGGAGGGAATACATGGATGCCACAGATACAGCTGTGCTTGAACACCTACTGGAGTCAACAGGGAAGTCCACACTGTTAAATACATACCTCCCTGGGGTCACTCTCAGGTTCCAGTCACTTGCTTGTTCAGATTGTGTAAGTATTTGATCTTTGTAAATTCTGTTTTGGAGGGAAAGCTCCACCCCAGACAAAACACAGCTTTGCTTCTAGAGTGGGTTCACACCAGCAACTCCCTTATCTGAGTCCCCACAGACTGCAAGGAAGCAAGGTTGAATCTACATGAGATCTGTCTCACTCAGCTCTGCACAACCCTCCAATACTTTCACAGCTGAATTTCATATCCATATGCTCTCAATCTATTGTTGAATGCAGCAACACATATCTACAGGTTCCTGACATAAAGTACCATTCTGGTGGGTCTTAATATGGCTTGTATGGTATTTGATATGCCTGAAAATTTGATAGCCCCTTTTAAGGCAAAAATACCTGCCATGCTGGATGGCTCTTTGGGAAGCCAAAGCTGCTTGTTTATATAGTCCATCGATATATAGAGAGGGGACTGCACCTCTTGGCTTAGAGACTGTGGGGTGTCTATGGAGCAAGTGACTTCTATAAATCTATGTAGCTGCTATGATCCAGGGACCTTTGTAGTACTAGCTGTGGTTGCTTTAAACTTAAAGCTAATTTCAGAATTAGATGTAACAGTTACTTTGTTGTCTCAATGGTATATCATCTTGTTTCTCCAATTGCAACCTTGCACATATTTTACGTCCAGAGATTAAAAAGGTGATGTTGATTTGAAATCACAATTCATCCTTACTTGAAATGCTGTGGTCACATTGTTATTGTTATTAAAAGATATCCAGGATAAGAAGAAAAAAGTTTTGCTATGTGTTTATATTTTTTCTTAGCAGTGCTTCTGAGTAAGACAAGGTTTAGTGTCGTATTCTGTAAGCGCATTCTGTTCCACAGATATTCAGCCAGCTGATGGCTATGACACCCTTGAATTATTTAATAGCTTCCATTTTTTTTTTTTGCAGTAGAGTTTTATGACAGCTGAGATAAACTATGCTCCATTTGGCATGTAAGCACTTTACAACATAGACCTAGTGATCTAGAGTGCTTAAACACCATGGTGGAATTAGGGGCACTGGAAAAATGAACCACTTCCTAGTGAAGTCCATGGAAGTTCTTCCATGAAGTTCTGTAGAAATCAATCATGCCCTTAATTGAGGGAAGCGTATGACCTGAGCGTCACTTGATGGATGGTGTCCTTCCATGACAGCCATAGCTAAGTCCACCAAGGATATTTGGATTCAGAATTGTAACACTTCTTTTATGACCTCTTTGTCCTCCAGTGGAAGCTGCATCCCCAAGTCCGGCACCAAGGTCCTGTTAAGCCAGGAATGCCACCTAAAATGAGATTTATCAAAGCTGGCATGCCAGAGGTAGCTGGTGGGGAATAGGACAGAGTTATTGTCCTGACAGCTGTTGGAATATGGTGCTTCCTTTCGCTTGTGTTACACTGCCTAGTACTCTCCCAAGGTTAAGTGCTTTAATGAGGTTGGATATTCTCACACACAAGAGGAAATGGTGCCACGTCAGTTAATAAAAGCATTAATATTTAAGATTGCTTCCTTGGGGTATGAAAGACCAAGGTTGAAGTCTCTTATCTCACTGAAGAAACTTGAACTGATATCTCCCAGGAGGGTACTGAAAGCCACCAGACTATAAGCTCTTTTTGAGCAAGTCTTGCTTTCTCAGTCCCACTGAAGCTGTTCAGCTTTGTATGGGCTCATTAAATACCCATTCAATCAGTCTAAAAAAAAAAAGAAAAGAATGACAACATCTCTTAGATCAGATTCAGGAAGGGCATGAGAGGGCTCTGAAGTCCTCTCTGATGAATATTCAAATGTCTCACAATCATGCAGTATCTTCATCAAGAGTCATTCAGACAGACCCACCAGAAAGATTTGAAAGTTCTTGGTTTTAGGATGAGAGAGTTTTCTTCGTGTCTACCCTGGAAGAGATGGGACCTCTGAGTCTCACATATCCTGCGTGACTGGTGTAACCCAGATGCTATTAGATATCAGCTCCTCTTGGTTTCTGTTGTGTTAGAGCCCTGCTGTACTTATGTCTCTACTGGGCCAGGCCTCATGAATGCAGAAGCAAGAGTTTGTGACATGAGTTTGGGCTTCTGTGGGAAATATGACAGCACTACTCAGTGGTTCTCTTTTGTCTCCAGGAGAAATATCAGGAATTTTGAGAATCAGAAAATTTATGTACCTCAAGATGAAAAATTGTCATGAGAATGTTGGTATTTCTGAATCTTGAGTTTCATGATATTTGACATAACATGAAAGATAATGAGCCTATGGTGTCAGGAAGGTTTTATCTGCATTTAGCCTATAAATCTTTGATGACATCGATGAGAGATTGACATCTGTGTGCTTCTAAACATACGATCTTTGCTATTCCTTATAGTGTAGCATGGTTTACCATATATTCAAGAAAGGAAAGTTAGACAAACTGCAGATAGGAAAAAAAACCCATATCAGAGAGCAAATTCTGTTTTTTTCTAAAACTCTTACTGGAAGCTTATGGCTCTGTTATCTACTTCCAACACTGTAATTTGTGACTAAATGTGATCTGCGGCAAAATAAATTGCTGAAATTGCCAAAGCTACAGAGTTTTTAACTGAGACATCCAAGCTGTATCTCAGAAGCTCTTCCACTGTGAGTTTTTAATTGGTGCATTTCAGCAAATGAAAATGAAGTAATTCATATGTCAGTAGGGGCCTGGATTCGTAGGGATTGCTATCAAACCGACTTGAGCAGCAGGAAAAGCTTAATTAAAATGTAGTCCATATTTTTTTTTTTACCAGAAAATAGCAACTATATTTCAAACATAACTTAACAAGGAAGGAGGTACAGCACACACATCTTTTCGGCATGAGAACTACTCATCCCTTGCATCTCTCATCTGTCTCATGCTGAGCTTCTGCCCTGGAAGCTCCTCCTGTGATGTGTCTTTTAGCACGTCACAGGACTGCTGGCTGCCTTGGTAGCAGAGCGTGTCCTTGCAGCCAGGAAGGGGTAGGACTTCGGATGGAAGAAGCTTCTGATGATTGCTCCTGGTGTGCAATACCTAAGCAGAAACCATTAGTAAAAGGAAGGAGTCTTTTTTTTGGCTGTTGCCATACTGATGATAAATCATGAAAGTATTAATATGAGGTAAACACATCACTCTTTCCAGCAAATCTGTGGCATGACTGCAGGTTACTCAGAGAAACTGTGGTTGCCCTATCCCTGGAAGTGTTCGAGGCCAGACTGGATGGGACTTCAAGCAGCCTGATGTAGTGGAAGGTGTCCCTGCCCATGGCATGGGGTTGATAACTTTAAGGTCCGTTCCAACCCAAACCATTCTACGGTTCTATGACTGTGTGCTTATGCTCCCATTTAAGTGGGGCAGAACAGAAGAAATGCTGAGCAAAGTCTCCCATGGGTGGTGTCTGTGCCAGGATGTGAGGCTGGTGAGGTCACACCAAGTGGCCATACACAAGGTGGTAACCCAGCTGGGAGTGTGTGGGGTCTGCTGTCCTTGGCCCAGCTTTGGATGCTTGCTAACTTGACCCGGAAATACTGGCCATGGCTGCTCCCCACAACTTCTGCAGACCTGTGGCAAAGTACAGGAGCAATAGCAGATAATGCACCTTGTCATTAATCTGTTAGACTGAGAAACAGGTTAATATTTTTTCTTCCCTAGCAAAACGTAAGCAAAAGACCTGCAAAGCCTCATACCATCTGTGAGGGTGATGTTTAGGGCTTTCTGCTGGAGCTGTCCCAAATCCAGCAGAGCAGGACTCAGCCCCTGGCTGGTCTCAGTTGCTGAGGCTGCAATGCTGCAGGGGTAGCAGCTGTGTGGCTTGTACACAGCCACCTGCACCAGGGAAGGCCTTGGGCTAACCTGGCTTGTGGTGTGTGTGTGGTGGGTGGGAAAGGGCTGGTGACAGCTTGCCCTCCATGTAGCCTCTCAGAAGCCTCCTGTCACACTGCTTATCTCCCAGAGCCCTTACCACAAATGGATGCACAGAATGAACTCGCATCAGTCCTAGGTGTGTTATAGGTATGCCTGTGGAAGGGGAATTTGCTGAACAAGACAAGGAGGAAACAGGCAGCTGAAGGATCTGCTCTGGGGCATTAGCATTGAGGCAGAGCTCACGGGCTGCAGTTTGCATTGGTCCGAGGCAGTTTTGCACACACTCCCATCAGACTGAGGCACAGCAAAGCTGGATGTGATCAGTAAGACACCCTTGAGAGCACCAAGCGTGCTTTAGCAATGAATTTGGACTTCTGATGAGATGAAATGGGAAGATCAATGCTTTCAGGGCTCTGGTCTCCATTTGTGAATAACAGCTAGTCCTACTTGTTGCACTGAAGTGCTGCAATGATAAATAAAACCATTAAGGTCCTGAGGTGCTCAGAGTGCCTGCTAACAAGGCCCATGGAGAGAGAGAGGGAGTTTGCTAGGTAGCTGACATGTTTTTCCAAGGAGCCAGAGCATTCAAATTTGAATCATCCTGCTGATGTCCACAGAGCTCAGGGAGGTCCCTGACTCCTTACTCAGGCCTTCCTCTAGAAAAAACATGCAGGAAATTCCCTGCAGCACACACACCAAACACCTCCCAGCGAGGTGGTTTTCAGTCAGCTGCAAGCATCCCTCTCTCGTAACTCACTAATGATGCTGCTCAGCTGTTGTAGGCTGCAGGGGACCAGCCAAGCCCAGGCAGGCTGGAGTCACTCCTGTGGATTCATTCATTACTGCCTGCTGCCAAGAACAATTTTCCACCTTAGTTAAATGCACACCTTGAGACAACCTCCTCGGCTTGTAGACAAATAGCAGGTACAGCGTCTGCTGTGTTAAACAATTGCTGCCCCTTTGTGGAAGGTACATAAGCACGAGGAAAAGCCGCTGTGCTTCTTGTTTAAGAAAGCATCAGTATTATCCTCGTCTTCCACTAAGCCCTTTCTGATAGTGCCTGTGGGAGGAGAGCAAGGAGCAGATGGTTATTCCTTAAATCCTGTGAACTAGTTAGATGAAAACCATATTCCTAGTAGAATCTACTGTCAAGGAAGCTTCTGGCCTGCTGGATGGCAGTGCTGGGTTGGATTTATAAAATGGTCTCTGGATAATGATGTGTGTGCTAGTAATAATGACTTTCATACCTGTTAGAACTGACAGCCCTATGTGTTTGTCTTTCTGGAGACAGATGTTCTCCCGCCTGGTTACGTGGGTTGATTCCAACTGGGGAAAGAGGACAGCATGAACAATGTGCTGTTCATTGTTATTTCATTCCCTTTTTTATTCCTTTCCCTCCTTCCCTCCCTCTTTCTTTCCCTGGTCTGTCTTTTAGGCAGGAGCCTGACGGGTCGCATCAGCTGCTGCAGGGAAGCCCCTTGGCCATCCGAGTTCATCCTCCTCTGCCGTCTATCAGAGCACAGGAGGAGGCTCAGGGCAGGGCTCTGAACTTGTCTCAGCTCAGCAGCACTCCAAGCAGTTTGATGCTTTCCATCCTCACAGGTGATACCAGCTGCAGACTGGGCTTGATGCTCATGCTTACAGGCAGTGCTACATTTCAGACAGCCTCTGTATAGGCTAAAGTTGTCTGCTCGACACCAAATCCCTTTTCTTGGCTTTTTCTGTGTAACATGGTGTTCTCTTGCTCTGATTCAAGTGTTTTATGGTTCCACATGAAGGAGATAACAGCATGAGCAAAGCTGTGGGTAAAGATAAATCATCTGTAGGGGAAGATAGAAACACTGTTTTTTGGAAGGCAGCAAGGCCACCATGCCAAGGGACCAAAACACTTACTATAGCAAATGTCTGCAACAATCAGCTTAAATCTCTACTGCCTTAAATTCAAAGTGATTTCAATGCAAAGCCATTTTTCAGTGCACTTTTGTATCAGAATGAGCAGTATAAAAACACTCCTGTATGGAAGATTCAGATTCTCATTTTTCACCTGGAAGGTCCCTCGTTTGTTGCTATAAACTAAATTCAACCCATGGTTAACTTCAGGGAAAAATTCCAAATTACTTCAAGGGAAGAAAAAATAAGTTGTGTGCATTGTGCTCTTTCAGGGTTACACTGATTCAATGGTCTAATTCTACTGGGTGTCCTCTCTTTTTAACATTTACAATCTACTGATCCTAAGAGTAATTGGAAAGAAGACAGTGTTATTTTGCTGCTATAGAATAGATCAGGCAAAACAATTCCTACAGTCTATGCCATTTCCTTGTTCAAAGTAACAGTAAAATCCATGTGAAGGTGATGACTTTGGGATAGATCAATGAACTGTAGCTTGGTTTCAACAGAAAAAAATGACAAATTAGTCTGACTTTGGATCCTCTAAAGAAGTGCCTCCATGACTGTGCCACACAGAATAATTTTTGTATTGATGAAAATCAGCAAGACTCAGCAGTCTAGTGAATGTAATTTTGTTTTTTTTTTTTCATTTCACTCTTCATCCATGAGGAACTCTGAACAATCAGTGGCCTGAGTCACAGTCTCTGTTGCACTTTCTTTTATAAGTGCAGAGGGGAAACACTGCCAGTTCTAGGTTTCCAGTACAGACTAATTAAAGCCATATAATAGCCAGATTTCAAGCACGTCCTTTCAAGGCAGACTGTGTCCTGAGCTGTATTAATGAGTGTAGCCAGCAGGTCCAGCAAAGTGATCTTTCCCCTCTGTTCAACACTTATGAGATTGCATCTGGAGTGCTGCTTCAGTTCTGGGCTCCCCAGCAGAAGACGGAAAGTGACAGAGCCAACAGACACAAGCTGAAATCTGTAAAATTCCATTTTAAGTAATAAATGGGTGGGGGTTTTGGTGGTTTTGTTTGTTTTGGTTTTGGTTTTTTACCAAAGAGCTAGTCAAATACTGAAATAATTTGCCCAGAGACATTGTTTAGTCTTCATCTTTGAAAGCATTAAGGACTCATCTGGATCCATCCCAGAACAGCCTGATGTAAGAAGACCTTCTTTGCAAAGGGTTGAATTAGATGACCTCTGCAGGTCTCTTTCAGGCCAAATTATGATTCTATGATTCTCACAGGTCATAATAAGTCTGCTTATTAATAATGCCTACCAGATCCAATGAGTATAATGTACAGCTTCTTTCAATTCCATCCTGTAGCCTGATTCAGTAAGAGCTAGATAAAATCTTCTGCTCAGTTTGGAACTCTGTGAAGAGGAAAGAAATCCTCGAGGCTCTCCTTGTCTAAATACTGAAGTTCTAAATTTCTTGGACTTCAAAGGCAGAACACTTTTCTGCCTGGAAATGTCTTTGTCTGTGGATGCCAGATAATATAACTTGTCCTTGCAGGTGTACCAGGTCATCTGAACAAATGACCACAAACTGCTTCTCTGATTCTCCCCAGCTGTTTGCTCATTGTAGGGTGTGTGTGTGCACTCTATCCATGGTGAACAGCACCCTCTCAGTCACCTTGGGTGGAGCCCACGGGGCCTTGTCACGGCCCTAGGATGGGGCTGACAGGCTGGAGCAGTCAGGGGTTCTTATGGCCAAGGGTTTCATGAATTTCCTTCCCCATTTGAAATTTTGGCATATTAGTACTGATGGGCTTGAGTCCGAAATCCAAGCTCAACACAGTACTAAACTGACTGCAGCGCCAGGTCTTACAAAAGATAGGCATTACAAATCCCAAATAAATGCATGCTTTAAGGCACGAGGTTGCTTCCATTCTTCACTGATCTAAACAGGCTTGTGGGAAGGTGCTACTCTTGCAGGCAAGAAAGGCCGTGGGAGCTTGGCTCTCAAGGACTATGGTCTCTTCAGTACTGCTGTGTTCAGTGCTTGTGATGGACAACTGGGTGGCGTCTGGGGTGAAGTCACTGAGAGCTGTGCATGTCTGGGCTCCTCTGGTTTGAAGCTGGCCTTATTCACTCCACAAAAGAGGCTTTGAAAAGTTGATTGCTTAGGTTTTAACTTTTCCGAAAAGGTTTCTCTGTTAAAAGCTTCTGGTTGGAAATACCAAACCCTGTTGTTGCTAAGATTAAGGTATTTGTTTCTTAGAAATGGCTTATAAGCAGAGACCAGCACATGGATTAATGTTCCTTCTTTAGCCAAGTGGAGCGAAGGTGCTTCAAGTAAATTGGGCTTCCAGGAGGATCAGTTTTGCATGTGATTTTGATAATGGTTTTGGGGAAGGAAGGGTCAGATCTAATTTTTTATATTCGTAACTCATATGGGAAAAAAAAAGAAAAGAAAAGCAGTACTTACCACTAACATATTGGGAGGTTAGGCTGTTTTAAATGAAGATTGCAAAACCAGCTATTGTGTTTCAGTAAAAATTTAGAATGTGTTTTATTTTTGTATACTAATGAAAAAATGGAACATGATCAGATTTGTGGGTTTTGCTTTTATGGAACAGGACTTTTTTTCCTCACTTTCTTCTGTGGTTCACCACCACCCTCCTCCACAAAGCTAATGTCATAACCAAAATAAAATCTGACTAATTAACAAGACCCTCTGGCAGATTGTAAATACCGGTCAGGAAACAAGAATATTTTTTGCTGTTGCTAAAAATGACCTTAACTGTAATCTGGAAAAATTGTACTTGTATTTTGTGAATGATGTCAGTAACCATGCTGTGCTACTGCTGGCCTTATTATGAAATGCTCATCACAGATTGTGTCTAATTGCACATGGTGGTTTTATGGTATCTGTAGCTACTGATCCAAGACTCAGATGTCAGACATCAGCACTCTTGCTATAGTTAAATGCTGCTCCCATGTAATAGGTTCTGTTTATCTCTCTTCTAGCTTCCAAATTGCTGTGTCTTGGGTCAGTGGCCTAAGTTCAATTTTTGTAAATTCCTGACTGAAGTTATTAGCTCTCCTCTTTAAAAACCAGGATGAATTAATGCTGCATTATGCCCCATTCAGGGAAGCGTGGCCCTAGCTTTTATCATTGTCACTGGGCTTGCTTGTGCTAGGTTTCAGCAGAAGGAGATTGGTGAAATTGCTTCAGGAGGGCGTATCCATCCCTTTGCTTAAATGAAGAGGGAAGTCTTCTGCTGATGTTTACAGATCTTGCAGGATTGGAGGCCTGGAAGAAGGTAGACCTATGATGTGGAGAACAGATACATCCTCATTTCCCCCAGCCTCAAATACCCATGAGCTTGTGATGTACTTATGAACAAAATGCACAATAAAGAAAAGGATATTCATTTTCCTAAAGTTCAAGGGTGCAATGCTGATGCCTTGGGCAGCACCACCATTACTATACCATCCTTGCTCCTCTTGGTCAGTCCTCCCTGTGCCAACAGATTCCAAACATCACAATCTGCTTCTGTATTGCCAAAGGGCCCTTGTGGTGCCCGTGCCTGGATGGAGCCTTCTGCAATGGCCTGTCTTTCACTCTCCCCTTCAACTTCATCAGATCACAAATGATGACAACAAATAGCAATGGTGTTAAAGGCCTTTCCACCAGTGACACCAGAATAAGATGCTGCTGAGAGGGATTGTGTGAGTCCTGTCCTGTAAACTGTTTTTCAGACAATCAACACTGCATAGAGCCACTTTCAGTCTTTGGAATTTTTGGTGTCAGCTGCCAGGGAAAGGACTAAAGTGCTGGGCTCCTTGCTGCAGTTCATTTTCATGCAGCCCTGTATTGCTTCCAGTTTCCAGTTTCATAACAGTTTTTGCAGCGTGCTTTGTTCTTCCCCTATGCACTTGGAACTGGCAGTAAAACGTGGATTGTTTTCAATGTTTAGCATCAAGTCTTACATGTGGTAAGTGATTTATCAACAAGATTACAGGCTGGAGTACTGTGGAAATTGGACTCCAAGGTGCCATAATTCTTTGGAAAATGCCAGCCACTGTAGGTTTTGCCTCCCAGTGGCTGTCCATTATTGATAGCCTTATTCTAATATTATGCTTATATTGTAAACAATGACCTGCTTCTCAGCTTTATACTTACACAGGTGCAGCTAATTCAAGTTTTGATCATCATACTCATCTCTGTTCTTTCATGTCAGTCCCCTCTTCCTTTGCCCTCACAGTCTTTTTTTTTCTTTTTTCTTCCATTTTATGCGAGAAAGCTGATATCTCTTCCAAAAAGAAAAACCTTTTCCATGCAGAGTAGTGCCATAAGAAGTCATAATTACTAAGATATTCTCCTGGAAACACGGAAATATCAGTGCCTAAAACATTCTAATGTGACAGATGAGCTAGACAGGCACTCGGGCCAGTTGCACAGTACTATGGAATCTTCATGTCACTGATCGTTCATGCCTCTGCTCAGTGGCAGAGAGAAGAGAATGCTGTAGCCCCTGGGACATTTTCTAATTACTGGTCCTATGGCAAGGGAAAGGAATAATCAGCACAAATGCCCACTTTAAGATATCCAGCCATTGGGTTTTTCTTTCACAGGGCTACGGACTGCGTTACAAAATGTGCTCAGTGGGGTGATGTGGCTGTTCTTGAGCTGACAGCAAGGAATGAAGTGGAATTTCAGTCTGTCTATCTGCCAGTGTTGCCTCCTCTTATCTTCTTAGCTCCACACCAGAGCTTGCTGGCCCATATCAGTGGTGATATTCTTACTTGCTAGACAGCCAACCCACTGAACCTAGGGACCCTAAACTTGCCTGGGCAGCATCAAAGGTCTCAGAGACTAAGTCAGCTGGAGGAACAAAGAAACTGAGTCATTTGACATGTGTCTTCCATGACCCCATGAAACTTAGAGAAGTGACAGACTAAATTGCTCTTTACATGTTTTGCTTCATATCATGTTTTATCTTCCTGCCAGGGCATTGTCTCTTTCCCTGAGAAAGTAAAGCACAGCAGGCACTGAGAAAAAAAAAGTGGTTGAACTGCTTGGAGGCTGCAGTCAGTGGTCCCAGTAAAGCTGGAGGTATGGAGACTTCTAAGAAAGATCGTTATCTAGAAGCTGCAATAAAATACCTGAGAAGTGATCAAGTGTAAAGTTTACCCATAACTGTGCCAGCCTGTTCTAGACTAGAATTCTTTGATATTGAGATAAGCATCACAGACTATCCATAAATATTTCGGAAACAGCAAATTTAGGAAGCAACTGTGATACAAATAAAAGGAATTTTGAGGGTCGTTAGCAGAATGAAAATTAGCAGAATTCCTATTGACTTCACCAGGAACAAGTTTGGGCCTTGAGTTATTTGGCTCATAAATCTGCAGCAAGATTGAAAGAAAAAGGGTCTAGTTTTTTGATCTAAGGTTTTATTTATGTCCAACCAGGATGCTGTTTAATCTTCAAAACAAATACCAGCACTCAGAACACATCAGTTGTTTGTATTTTGAGCTCTGTGTTACACTTATTCATGGACAGGGAAATTACAATGAGAATAATCATTGTCAGAATACTAATGTGATGTAAACTAGTGTAGAGATATTTATTCAATGGAAAGCAATTACCAGCAATACTCTATTTTCTGAACAGTGTGACTGTAATCCAATTTAGGCTGTTTAACCCCTGGTGATTTGTTTCCGTTTGTATTGTGATAGGCTGAAAACAGCCAGGATTGCTGGGGGCAGCAAAAGGGAGAGTAAGGGGAAATAAGACCCCGTGTAATCTTAGATCTTAATGACTTTACTAAATCTACATAACCACAGGGCTGTTCTTCATGGTTGTGCTGCTAATTGAATTTTAAAATAAGGGTAGATCCTACACTCACTTCCTCCCAACATCATTTCATTTTCTGATGAATGCTTAGTCACCAGTTTAAAAAATCCTTTATGACTCCAACCTGAAATTACATCAGGACCTTGGATTTCATATAAGACAGGATTCTCGGGTACGTGGTGGAGGCAAGTGATTAAGAAGATGTTCAAGGTGACTTTCATGACTTTCTTGTGGAACTGTTCTCGACTGCAGGAGTTGCAGCAGGATCCCATGGGCAAAGGGCAGCTTCTTTCCTTCAGAGAGAGGGGCATCACAGGAAGGACAGAGCGTGGGGACCTTGCTGCAGGCAATTTCTGAAGACTAAAAACCTTCAGCTAGATACTGGTACACTCATTAGCACAGAGGAGTCCCCCTGAAACTAGCACAGTTTCTGTTCTTCTGAAACTAGCACAGGATATCTTATGAGCACAGATAGAAGTCTTGGGATCTGGTCTTTAAAATAAGTGCCTGAGTAATCTTGTTTTAGGTGCAGAGGGGTATTTTGCAAACACAGAAATAGGTGGGGAAGACCTCTGTCTATCTGGTACAGAGTTTGCTAATGGTGATGGCAATTTCCCCAAGATAGGAAGTGTTCAAGCAGAAACCATTGTGTAACTGCTACCAGTCTAGAAAGCACAGAACAGCAGTTCTGCCCAAAGAAATGGACCCGGATGGGAATCTGAGTTAGATTTCCAGCTTTGGGACTTTTGCACTTCTGTTCAGGTTTCTGTGTCACTTAAGCATCTGCCTTGGGCAAAATATGCCAGCTGGGGCTTGCCCACATGTGCTGGTGGTACATCTTGCAATGGTAAGAGGGAAGCATAAATGAGCAGGTAAGAATTGCACAGAATGGTCCTAACTCCCAGGGATTCTACATATGGGAGATTTGCAAAATCAGTCCCTTAGTATTTCCAGAAGCCATTCAGCCATAAAAGCTGTGACTGAAATACAGAAAGTGCAGCTATTATTTTCTGAAGTCCCAGTTGAGCTGTTTATTTTTTCACTTTTAATTTTTAGTATAATTTGTCTTGTGAGTTTGTATGAGGCATCCCTCCCGTCATTTACCAAGAGTGCTGTGGGGATTCCTGACAACACAACTTGGGCCCACTACATCAGTGAGCTAAGGAAGAAGGCAGTTGTGTTTCTTACAACAGTTTTTACCTGGGCCCAGTTGGATTCAAACTGCAACACACTGGAGGTTTTGTACATCTGTAACAGAAGAGCCACCTGCAGAGCAGACTGTCAGGTGACAAATTTCCTCTCTCTAGACTAGCTCTCATCTAAGCTGAATTCTCTTTGCCACTGTGCACAGCCCATGTTACTTACACTGGTGTTAAATAAAGAGAATTAGTACCTTTCTTTCCTTTAACTGGAAAACCTTGTCCAGCACGTGGCTGCAAAGCAAACCTGGCTGCACAATGCCACCTCCTCTTCCAGTGCCATTCCCTCTAAGCAGTCTGCTCACCTTGAACACATTGCAGCACATGGCCTCTGTGGAAAGCCAGGCCCTCTTTGCCACTTCTCAAACACCAAGCTTTGAAAGGCCAATGTTTTACAGTGAAGTTGAATATTCATATTTCTATTCAATACATATAAACTTTGAAATGAATCATAGTTCCATCTAAGCCAGTTTCCACTGATCATAGACCTTCATAATTCCTACAGATTGATTATAGTAATTTCACTTGACAAAGATTCTATGCACAGATTCTGAGGTAATGTTCTTGGCTATGAAGATACCACACCATTTTACCTCAGCAAAAAGATTGACTTCCACCTGGCTACAGCCTCTTTTCAGGTGGTTGTAGAGAGTGATAAGGTCTCCCCTGAGCCTCCTTTTCTCCAGGCTGAACATTCCCAGCTCCCTCAGCCACTCTTCATCAGACTTGTGCTCCAGACCCTTCACCAGTTCCTGAGTTGCCCTTCCCTGGGGGCTCCAGCTCCTCAATGTCTTTCTTGCAGTGAGGGGCCCAAAACTGGACACAGCACTTGAGGTGTGGCCTCGCCAGTGCTGAGTACAGGAGGACAAACCCTGCCCTGGTCCTGCTGGTCACACTATTGCTGATACAAGCCAGGATACCATTGGCCTTCTTGGCCACTTGTACATCATCATCATCTGCTGGCTTATGTTCAGCTGGTTGACCAATATACCCAAGTCCTTTTCTGCTGGGCAGCTTTCCAGCCACTCTTCCCCAAGCCTGTAGTGCAGTTGCGATCCAAGTGCAGGACTTGGCACTTGGCCTTGTTGGCCAAGTTGGGTTATTGATCCCACCATCTCTTCTGGATGGGAAGCCCTAATTCCTATGTGACCATCCTCAGGATCTTCTGTGGTTTCTGTCACATCAATAACCCTTGTGTCTTTGCTGACACATGGATTTCCATCTCTACCTCCACTGAGACAGCAGGACCTTGCTAGCACACCATCCCTCAAACACTCGCATGATGCCAGGTTTATCTCTAGAGATCCTGGTTTTATCCTTTTCCCGCTTCAAATCTAGCTTAAAGCTCTTTCAGTGAGCCCTGCTATCTCCTGCACAGTTCCTTTTCCCTCTTTGATAGAAGGCATTCCCAATATTGCCAGCAGGCCTGGTGTCATGTAGACCAGCTCATGAGCAGAAAACTCAAAATTCTGCCAGTGACAGCAGGTTCAGAGTCATGAATTGGGCTGCTGTTCTTCCTGTTTCTTCCCCCATCATTCCCTGCAACTGGAAGGGTAGAGCNCTGCTGTGCTTCCTGTTTCTTCCCCCATCATTCCCTGCAACTGGAAGGGTAGAGCAGAACATTACATGTGCTTCAAATGTTCAACTGCAACCGTATTGTAATTTTCAGTGATGAATTCCTATGTTTAGAATTAAGCATGGAGACTAAAATCCTTATTTGAGAGGATGATAGGAGCTAAAGAGCCACATTTGGCAGCCAGTCAGATCTCAAAGTTTCACAGTCTGAGTAAATTTTGCATCTGAGAAAGGCAAGTGCTCTGCAGAGGCTTAAATGGGAATGTGGGATATAGAGTTTTTAGAGAAAGAGGTTAGTAGGCAGAAGGGAAAAGAAAAATAAACACATTTTTAACATTTCAGATTGTCCATCTGGAAGCAAAATAAGGTGGGAGATGAAGTTTTTATGTACTGTTCATCACTGTCACGGTCTGAAAGGTCCTGGTGTGTGCTCCAGGCCATATAAGGGAGCTCTCTCCACCTGCATCCAATATGCTCATTCCAGGACAGTTCCTCCTCATGTTTTCCCTTGTTACTGATGGTGTAATGCTGCAGAAACAGTTGCAGGGGAAGTATTTGCAACTCATTTGGTGACATGATTGAACATGAAAGGATCCCATACTTTTGCACCAAAAGGATTACAGCAAAAGAAATACCCCTCACCTGTCCTCCTCCAGCAAAAGCAACAACTGAGGAAGGTTGAGGAGGGACATAAAGATGAGGAACTACTGAGAATTTGTGCACATCTACGCCTTGACACACACCTATTTGCTGTAGTTGTGGCCATGAGTTTTGGGTCTTTCTTGCTTTAGGACTGGTGCATTTGTCATCAACCTTCCCTCTAAGGCTTCATTCATAAATCACTTTTGGAGTCTGAATAAACCATGGGGATGCTTTAATAAATGGTTCTTCACATAAAGTTTTATTCCCCAATAATGATTAGCTTATTAGTAAATCCCAGATGGCATTACTAAGGAGGTCATTATCATTATCCCTGTTTTATATCTGCAGAAATTGAACGAGAGAAAAGTCAGCACTAAGTAAGATTTGTGGATGCAAACTCCTGAATCAAGGTACACGCTTTATTCAGCAGGTCACAGGACTAAGAAGTGCTTGAAATAAATGGTTAATCAACTGGTTAATCAAAGCATTACCTCAGAATGCTATAGGACAGTGATATCTTCTTAGAAGACATTTAAAACCGTAGTTACTTGCATCTCTGATTGGTTGTCAGCATTTAGTAGCCCAATTTGTTTAGAGAGGCCAAGTTAAAATACACATAACTGTAGAGTTCATCTTTAGGAACCTGCATAGGTTGTGTGCTGTCAGAATTTGTGCCATCATCTTCTGATTTGTTAAAAAGAAACTGGCACGGCACTTAGTAAGTTTTTTACTCAGAGGCATCCATTTTATTCAGCTTATTCCAAATCATTTTGAAAATAGATCTAGTACAGTTAATTGTTTTAAAAGTGCAGTACTGGCCATAGAAAAATCTACTGCTGTCTCAATATACAGGACAACACAATGCAAAGTGGAGTTAAATCAAAATAGATGTTATGAGGGCTGCTGCAATGACTGCATCATACAAGGCAGTCTTCAAATNAGGTTTATCTCTAGAGATCCTGGTTTTATCCTTTTCCCGCTTCAAATCTAGCTTAAAGCTCTTTCAGTGAGCCCTGCTATCTCCTGCACAGTTCCTTTTCCCTCTTTGATAGAAGGCATTCCCAATATTGCCAGCAGGCCTGGTGTCATGTAGACCAGCTCATGAGCAGAAAACCCAAAATTCTGCCAGTGACAGCAGGTTCAGAGTCATGAATTGGGCTGCTGTTCTTCCTGTTTCTTCCCCCATCATTCCCTGCAACTGGAAGGGTAGAGCAGAACATTACATGTGCTTCAAATGTTCAACTGCAACCGTATTGTAATTTTCAGTGATGAATTCCTATGTTTAGAATTAAGCATGGAGACTAAAATCCTTATTTGAGAGGATGATAGGAGCTAAAGAGCCACATTTGGCAGCCAGTCAGATCTCAAAGTTTCACAGTCTGAGTAAATTTTGCATCTGAGAAAGGCAAGTGCTCTGCAGAGGTTTAAATGGGAATGTGGGATATAGAGTTTTTAGAGAAAGAGGTTAGTAGGCAGAAGGGAAAAGAAAAATAAACACATTTTTAACATTTCAGATTGTCCATCTGGAAGCAAAATAAGGTGGGAGATGAAGTTTTTATGTACTGTTCATCACTGTCACGGTCTGAAAGGTCCTGGTGTGTGCTCCAGGCCATATAAGGGAGCTCTCTCCACCTGCATCCAATATGCTCATTCCAGGACAGTTCCTCCTCATGTTTTCCCTTGTTACTGATGGTGTGATGCTGCAGAAACAGTTGCAGGGCAAGTATTTGCAACTCATTTGGTGACATGATTGAACATGAAAGGATCCCATACTTTTGCACCAAAAGGATTATACCAAAAGAAATACCCCTCACCTGTCCCGCTCCAGCAAAAGCAACAACTGAGGAAGGTTGAGGAGGGACATAAAGATGAGGAACTACTGAGAATTTGTGCACATCTACGCCTTGACACACACCTATTTGCTGTAGTTGTGGCCATGAGTTTTGGGTCTTTCTTGCTTTAGGACTGGTGCATTTGTCATCAACCTTCCCTCTAAGGCTTCATTCATAAATCACTTTTGGAGTCTGAATAAACCATGGGGATGCTTTAATAAATGGTTCTTCACATAAAGTTTTATTCCCCAATAATGATTAGCTTATTAGTAAATCCCAGATGGCATTACTAAGGAGGTCATTATCATTATCCCTGTTTTATATCTGCAGAAATTGAACGAGAGAAAAGTCAGCACTAAGTAAGATTTGTGGATGCAAACTCCTGAATCAAGGTACACGCTTTATTCAGCAGGTCACAGGACTAAGAAGTGCTTGAAATAAATGGTTAATCAACTGGTTAATCAAAGCATTACCTCAGAATGCTATAGGACAGTGATATCTTCTTAGAAGACATTTAAAACCGTAGTTACTTGCATCTCTGATTGGTTGTCAGCATTTAGTAGCCCAATTTGTTTAGAGAGGCCAAGTTAAAATACACATAACTGTAGAGTTCATCTTTAGGAACCTGCATAGGTTGTGTGCTGTCAGAATTTGTGCCATCATCTTCTGATTTGTTAAAAAGAAACTGGCACGGCACTTAGTAAGTTTTTTACTCAGAGGCATCCATTTTATTCAGCTTATTCCAAATCATTTTGAAAATAGATCTAGTACAGTTAATTGTTTTAAAAGTGCAGTACTGGCCATAGAAAAATCTACTGCTGTCTCAATATACAGGACAACAAAATGCAAAGTGGAGTTAAATCAAAATAGATGTTATGAGGGCTGCTGCAATGACTGCATCATACAAGGCAGTCTTCAAATTCAGTGCAAGACTTGTATGCCTTTTCCTGACAGCAGCCAGAGAGGATTTCCAATATATAAGGATTCCTCTTGAAATAGAAACCTACCATGCCCAGCTATGCACGAGTGGCCTAAATACTCCTTAAGGTGGAGAGAGAAGTTTAGACAGAGTGCTTCATGTCTGCATTGTATAGAATGACAGAACCATAGAATTTTAGAGGTTGGAACAGACCTCTCAGATCCTACTGTTAGCCCAGCAACACTCTGTTCATCACTAACCCACGTCCCCATGTGCCACAGTACACTTTTTTTAATGCTTCCAGGGACAGTAATTCCAGTACTTCCTTAGGCAACTTGTCCCAATGCTTGTCCACCCTTCGCATGACGAAATTTTTCCTTATATCCAATCTAAACCTCCCCTGGTGAAACTTGAGGCCATTTCCTCTTGTCCTATCTCTTGTTACCTGGGAAACCGAACCCCACCTTGCTACAATCTCCTGTCAGGGAGTTGTAGAGAATGATAAAGTCCCCCATGAGCCTCCTCTTCTCCAGGCTTAGCCTCCCCAGCTTGCTCAGCTGCTCCTCAGAGGACTTGTGCTCCAGACCCTTCACCAGTTCCATTGCTCTTCTTTGGGCATGATGATACTGAGACTGCAGCTCCTCCAAGCAGGCTCAGGCTCTGGGAATTTACACTACTTTAAATTTGGTGCCATAAAATTAGTGTAAATTTAGTACCTTACTGAGTAACTTCCCAACTCCTTTTGTAACGAATGGTGGGGAAAATAGATACTTGTGATAGGTACCATGGGATTTACCTCTAATGCACTGAGCATTGGGTCCTCCAAGACAACCAAGAGGCAAACCAAAAAAGAAGTTTGAGGGACTGTCATCTGGGCTTATTGGTCCTGCTGCTCAGAGTTTGAAACCACTCTTAAACTAAGATCATCTATTTGGAGACTCTTAAAACACTTCTGACACCATTTTGCCTACTGACACAGTGGTGAAAGCACAGAGTCAGAGGTGGGATTTGAAAGTTTGGAATCCTTCTCCACCTGAGGAGGTTTGACTCTGTGACTTCTAGAATCCATGAAAAAGCCTTGAACATTAGGGTATAATACAGTCTAAAAGGGCAGTGGGGTGAGCAAAGGTGCCCTCTACACCTCACCAAGTCACAGGATAGCCAGGGATTCATTGCTGCAATGGAAAGACAAATTCAGAGAGGGCAACCTCCATAGCAGCCTGTGCCAAAGCTCCTGTCTGATTCCTGGATCTCTGCATGCTGCTCTGAGATTTTTTTTCCCGGTTACTGTTTTTATTCCTTCAATCCAGGCTCTCTAATGAGGAATGTGTAAAGAGTTGTGGGAGCAGTGTAGATTCTTCAGGCTGTCCCTTGCCAGCTGAATATGCAGAAAGCTCACACACCATCCGTGTTGCTCAGGGGAGCTGGTTAAGGTAGGATTGTGTGTATGAAATGGGCATAGTTAATGCCTGTGAAGCAGTTTAAAACATCTAAGGGCAACTCAGACTCAAAACCTCCTGCTCCAGTGCGCTGCAGAAACCTGAAAGACCCTCTGGGGGAAATGTTATCCCCCTTGGTCCAAAGACTGTCTGTAAATTGGTCCCTTCAGTGGAATTTTTGCATGTGCAGATAGCTGGCCGCCTCCTGCAATGCTGAACAAAGAAGCGCAAGGCAAATTCCAGCGCTTGGAGTGTGACATGAAGAGTTTGACGTGCTGCTAAGGGAGCCACACATTCCCATAATGACTCGAAATTCCATGCCTGGCAACCAGGTGCAGGGGGTTAATTAGGCTCATAAGCTGGGAGAGCAGGGAGACCTTTGGGAGAAGCTTGTAGACAAGCAGCAAAGCATATGACCTCATTTGAATTTTCCTATTAGGTTTCCTGCAGGGATCTCAAAAGCATCTTCTGATCACTGCCTGAAACTGTTTAGGTTTCACATTTGCAAACACAAGGCATCTCCATTAGATTCTGAAGTTGCTGCACATGTTTTAAAAGATCAAACCGATGATTATGACAAGCAAATAGATCTCCCCACCTCCTTTTGTTTGTTTGGACTATTGACTCTCTTGACTCTAGGGGCAAACAATCTGCCATTCTTCTTTTAGAGCTCTTGTGGTGATGCAGGTTGGAGCTGAAATGGGTGAGACTGGCACTGCTGGACAAAAGGCTCGGCTTATGTGAGGCTTTATTTTCTCAAAAAGGCTGCAATAGGAGCCTGAGCTGTGTCTCTGTAACCTGCAGCTCCTTTGGTTGCAGTGAGCTTTCGTACAAGTGTTTGGTATTTCTCTCCAGTTTATAATTTAGTGTACTGTTCTTCTCCTCCCCTGCCAGTTTTCTTCCTCAGGTCATAGCTGTGGTGCCAGTACAGCACATCTCAGTCCTGCAGCCTTTTGGTTGGAATAGGGGTGACTTCCCTAGACTAAAAGGCAGCTAGTCTGTGCCTCTGAGCCTGCAAAAGGCTTTGCTGGAGAAGGAAAAGAAAAAGATAGGAAGGGGCCATAGCTTGAAAGCCAGCACCAACCCAGCACCAAACCTTTCTCAGTCCTTTCTCCAGCTGATGCAAAGCCACTGCTGTTCACGGCAGTCTCTCCACTGGCCGTAACAACCCCTGGTTTCACATCAACAGCAGCTGTGGGAGAGCATGGGAGGGGGGAAGGGGGTTACTCATCGTGGTGTCCAGGTGCAGCACGTGTCACTGGAGAGGTGTAAGGGGAGCCTCATTTGAGTGCCCCAATCCCTCCTCTCCCAGATGCATGTTTTGCTTCTGCAAAATGAAGTAGTCCTTGCTATCAAAAGGAGATGATCTCTGCTGTCAAGACAGGAGCAAATAATAACCTTTACATCCATCTAGGCAGAAATCATGCTTGGAATAACTCTCTCTCTGAGGGTTACAGTGAATTTCATCATTACCATGGTACCTGTTCGTTGTGATGACGGCATCAGGAAATTCACCTTCAGCCTTCTGGGCACCCTGTGAGCCCAGGCAGCACCTTGGCCACGGGCTGCGTGCAGCCCCCACGGAGCACAGACGTCATGCTCACTGCCGCCGCCTTTTTCCATTAAACGTGTGTGAGTGAAATCAAACCTCGGGGATTTCTTCCCAGCACTCCAGACACGCAACCGCACCACGGAATACAAATGCGAGAGCCGGGCTGACGCAGGCGTGAGGAGTTCAGCCCTCAGCCCCAGGGACTGACAACAGGCAGGCAAACCTTGGAGGGCAGGGGAGCTCGTTAACTCAGTGCTTTAAATAATAGCAGTGGTGAGGGTGCTGGTGATGAGTGTCCCTGTAGTGTGCATCTGTGTCTGTGTGGTTTGACAACAGGCGGGAAACAGCACTTGCTTCTTCACTCCTCAGGCAGCTGCCCTGTGGAATAGCATCAAGGAAGGCATAGGAAACAAGTTATTTATTTTTTTTCTTCTCCTTGGAGATTTTGGACTGATTAAAAAGCTATTTTTGCTAGGAAAGCAACAAGGAAAGAAACCCCAGCCATACATGGCAGGTATAAAATAATGTTTGATTCTTCTGATAAGTATGATAGGATTTAATATCTTTGCTGCTCGACCCAATATTGTATCACAGGCATCACCGATGTTGTGCTTCCCAGCATGCCCTAGCATTCCTTCAAGCAAGCATTCACAGTAGCAGAAAGTCCAAGAAAAGGCTTACTCCCTTGAGGATCAAGAAGAAAGCAACAGTGAAGAAAGGTATAGTAGCTATTAATATTAATGTTAAAAGAAGAGGGGGGAGAGAGGACACAGGAGCAGCAAAAAAGCTACTACTTATGGCTTTGATGTGTTCATTTTCACAGGACCAATAGCAACATGGAGAATACGGAAAGCAGATAAAGAGGAAAATGAAGAGGTGGAGGTGAGCAGAAGGCAGCTCAGAAAATTGCACAAGCTGTGGGGAGTTTTTTCCCATCTAGACACTTGCACACAGCAAAGGGAGCAACTGCCATCTGCATCTCCTCCAAAAAAAGGAAGGGAAAAAAGGGACAAAGCTGAGACTGAAAAGGAAATCCACCTTCATGCCTCTCATTTTGACTGTGGTATGGCTGATGCTCACTGAATGCTTGCTGTGGGAGGGGAGAGAAAGCCAAGAGAGGTATTGTTGTGTCTAAGGAGGCACAACGTAAGGAAGCATGTGAATCCTCATGCCGGGCTGCGTCCTACTGACACAGTAGGAACAGGAGGGAGGGAACTATTTTAGTCCTGTTGAGGCTGCTGAAGAGTAAAAATGGAAGTAATTAAAGGCCTATTCTAGTCTCACTTAAATCTCCGAGTCTTCAGGCCAGAGTTATTTTTGTTACATTGCTTTAATGGTGTTACATTGATGTTTAGACTGAGTTGGATTTTTTTTTTCCCTGCTCTGAATTTAGGAAATGAGCCAGCACTTTTCTGTGGCAGTACACTCACTTCACTGAAATTTTGCCTGCGAAAGATTGTTCAGGTCTCAGGAGGAATTCTGCTAAATCCCAAGCAGCCCCAGCATAACTAGTGCTTGGGCAGCTGGGTTACTGCCTTACAGTGTAGAAGGGGTAGGTTTGAGTCCCAGCGTTAGCTGGTCCAAAGCCAGACTAGAAATAAGAATGACTCCTGCACCTTAGCCAAGGTGCTTGGTAAATAATGACCTTTGAGTCTTATTGTCCCCTATTTTTTCACTGAGAAAAAACCCCCAAATCTTCACTGGTTAGGAACAGGTACAAAATACAGAGCCAGAGAAGTACAGGTTTTTTAGTAACGGCTCGAGTGCTGCCCATCCTGTCCTCAATAAAGGGTGCAGTGGCTGTAAAGCACTGACAGGAATGGCCTTCTCTTGCTGCCACATTCATCCTCAATGAAACTCATCTCGGCATCACTTTCAGTCTATCCGCTCCCAGGTTTCCCTGTGCAGCCACTGCAGGCTGCACTTGTGACTGAGTCTCCTTGGTTGGCACCTGTCCCATTTGGGCTTAACCCACATCTGCATCCTTATGTGGCCTCCTGACAGTGCAGGGTGTCAACAGAAAGAGATTGGTCTCTTCTCAGCACAGATATTTGTCCTGTGCAGGCTGTCCGGATCTCACAGGTCACTGCAGGCAAAGCAGCGTAAAGAGCACAGAACTTGATGCTTGATTTTCCAAAAAAATCAATGTTGCTGCCCTCCAGCATTAGGCCTCACATGGCTGTTTCAGAACTACCAGTTCACATAAGCAGAGATACAAAGTCCTCTGTTTGCAGAGTCAAGGAGGACCCTCAACCCAGGGTCCATTAGCTCTGAGCAGTCACAGAAAGCACAGCATGGTAGGAGCTTGCCATGGAAAGCCCTTCACCTCCCTTGCAAGCAGGGCTGAGCATCACATCCCAGCAGACACTGACAGCCTGCCCAAAACTTCTCAATCCTTTGCTCCAGAGTAACCATTGAGGGTCATGCCCCTGCACACCAATAGCCCCAAGGAGGGAAAGGATGCATTTAACCAGCCTCAGTGAGAGGTACTGGCTTGGTCCCAGTGCTCACTGAAAATGCCTGTGCTAGTTGTGCCCTGGTACAGGTACCACAGGCTCATTTAGCAATGGGGAAAAAGCCTCTTCTTTTCTTCTCAGAAAAGCAATAAAGGACTGAGCCTTTAGACCAGTGGCTCAGGCCAACAGAAAAGGAATTGCTTGGGCATAGTGAGATGTCATGAGGGGAAGGATAATTTTCTGGTGTGTAGGCAGGGAAATCAGGTCAGACACTTTGAAACCCACATTTTCACCTCCAAGTGGTATTAACTGGTTATACTCATTTGCAGAGACTGACTGAACGCTGCAGGTGTATTTTAGACCTTAGACCATTCTTGTTATTCCACCCTAAATTTTCTACAATTCTTATTTCAGTTCCTGAAAGCTGTTTTTCCAACTAGACATAGTACAACTGCTGAACTCCTCTGGCTCTGAGCAGAGCAAGAGAATTATAGACAATGTGTCTTATGGGCAATTCACCCCTTTATTCATCTCGGCAGGGGAATGGATTATGTTACATCTCAACCTCCCTTCTTTGCCCATTTTTTACAATCATACAATCCCTGTTACCCCTCCAGGGATACCAGTCACTATCATGTAAGCTCATCAGACTTGATTTCTTGTGGTTGCCACTCTGTGTGCCTCACATTTCCAGAGGTGTGCAGAAATAAATGACCTTGTTCTTTTCCCAGAGCCTACCAACCCTATTTAATTCATCATCATAAGCACTTGCCCAGCAAACAGTGCCAACCAAATTCCCCCGGCTGCCCATGTTCAGGTTCTCTTTTCTGCTGCGTGTTGTTCAACAGCACAGAAGTGGCACAGAATGGTGAGCCTGTGCCTGTGGATGTGGGAGATTTGCTGGGCCACGGATGCCTTCAGGCTCCTAGAGTTCACAGGAGAGTGAGTAGGGCTTCTCAATCTCTCTCAGCTACTCATTCCAGTAGATTAAGGCTGATTATTCCCTGTTTTGGCTCGTGGAGCTACTTTCCTGCTCTTCCAAGCATGGCTCCTTACAACAAGCTAAGCAAGAGTTTGAAGAAAGAGGGCAGCCAGGGCACTTCTAGTCCAGGGACCTGCTGGAGTCAGTTCACTAATAACAAGCAGCTGGTGTCAGTCCCACTGATGAAGTGAAGTCCTGCTTTGTGCCTGCTGCTTGCCATGGCTTGTCCTTTCCATAGGATGAGACTCAGCAGGATGTTTAAGCTAAAGAAGGTGAGTAATCATACCTGTGTTTGCTGGCTGGGATGAATGATGAAGGCACGTGATGAAACACTTTTCTGAATCACAGCTACAGCTGCATTTAAGACCCCCTTTAAAATTCACCTCTGGCTATGTTCAGCTGCACGGCTGATACAAAGTGGTCTGCTTTTCAGCACTTTGCGTTAAAACAGATCCTTCTGCACTGCCAGCGGGAAAGTAAGACATGATACACACTCAGCTCTATTTTGAAAAAGGTTATTTTAGATCCCCAAATGTGCAAATGCCAGCACACCTCATTGGCATCAAGAACCAATTAACATAACTGATGAGTGAAAGGAAATCAAAATACAGTCAGATCTAACAGACCCAGAGTCAGGAATGCAAATTATACACTTGCACATTCTTCTGTAAGATGACTTGCTTTGTTCTCTTTCCATTGTAATCAAAAGTGACTTATGATCTTGAAAGGTCCTATCTCTCCCTGATAACTGAAAAAAGCTAATTAAAAACAAAAGTCACAGATGTAATCATTGCTAAATGTTGTAAGCATAATATGACCTAATGCTATTATGAGTTCTGAACAAATTTCAATTAGGATTCCAGCTGGTAAACAGATAAATGTGATAACGACATTTTAATATTACTTGATAATTTATTAGTAAAAGCAATTTTTGTTTCAGCCATTCTTAAGTATGTAAAATGGGTTTATATTTGGATATGTTTTTCAGCACAATTAGAGGACAAAAAACCATTTCAATGAGTAGCATTTGAGAAGATTCTCCTCAGAGATGTGTTCTATTTTTATTAGTTTACCAGTTTGGTTTTTTTTTTTAAATACAGTCATCATCACTTTGTAGCTTGCTAGTGATTTACACAATTACCAGATCAGAAGAGTAATTAAAACACATACTTTACACTCTGCATTAGGAGGAATAACTTCTAGGTTACACTGGCCTTTTGTTGCTTTGTTATTTCATGTCTTATTGAGCTTAAGGAATGCAGAAAGTCATGGCTGTGGAGTCAATGGCATTTCAGAATGTGGAAAAGCTGAGGTACAAAACCGTAAGCTCTTTCCCGCAGGGTAGGCATTGATGTAGTTCTGAGAAGAGAACAACCATGAGTCTGACTGGATCCCTGTGATACGTAAGGGTGGTCCATGGCCAGAGTGCTAGCACGGCCTTGGAGAGCCAGGACCAGTTCCTTACTCTGCCAGACTCACAATTAAAGGTGAATAAATGCTCAACTTACTGTGTCTCAGTTTCCCTAAATAAAACCGGATAGTGGCTTGAAGTGACTCCCTCGGAAACCAGGAGTGCACAAGGAAACCACAGTCAGTCTGGTGCTGGGTTTTTTTGAGAGGCAAAGGTGAAAAGCAGGGGCTCTGGAAGGATGGTCCCTGCAGCCCAGACTGGCACTCCATGTCTCTGCTGCAAACGGTGCTCAGGACCAGCACTTGATTTCAAGACAGGTGTGGAGTAGCTGGCTGGTAGGATGGTGGCAGCTTATCACCTAATCAGCATATGATTCCTCTCTCATGATTTAGAACAGGGAGAAAATAAATTCCATTGCTGGAGTAGCTGAGTGGCCTGACAGTACTGTGGGAGGAAATCCAATCCAAAATTAAGACACTAAAGGAAAGTGCAATGCAAGGCTCTCCTTGCTGTGCTTTTGACCAGTCTTAACCTTGTCCTCACGGGACCACCCCTAATATGGGAGCACTCAGCATCCACTGCCTGGCCTCTGTGCTGAGGGGACCCACCTGCCACTTGGACAACAATGATGCATATCATGTGGACACCTATATTTCATTTGCCTTCATTTGCATGCAGCAGCCTGCCTCAGTTCAGAGTTATTTGATGGCAGAGACAACAGAAGCTGTCACTACCCTGAAATAAAATCCTTTCTATCCTTCTGTGATGTGATTTTTTCCCCCTTTCTCCTTCAATTTATCTATTTTAAATATTTATTATATACCCTGTAGGGTTACTTTTACTCTTGAAAGGGCAAGGGTTAAGCTTTCTACTTTTTAAACAAGAGGAAACATTGAAATAAATCACTTTTCTCAACAGCAATAACAATAATGCACACAAAAAAGAGAACAAAATCCAACACAAAAGCATACTTTTCTTAGTTAAAAGTGTAATCATTCTTGGGACTGAAAGCTCTCATTACTAGCTCCTGTGTCCTCTCCATTATTTACTCATATCACAGTAGCAACTGGAGGTTTGAAATAAAGTACAGGATTGCACATGCTAAGCCCTGTAAGATGCAGTAGGAGCTCCCAGTCTCTGTAGGCAACAGAACGCTGTGGGAAGTGCAATGTCAGTGCATCCATGCAAGAGACAAAAGTGCAGAGAAACGAAGTGACTTGGTTACAGAGGAGGTGGCAGATGCAGTTTGTGGTGAGGTAAGGACTGAAAAGATGCTCTCGGAGCATTTGTACAGCTATGAATTCATCCTTCCTGATGGGAATTTACATGAACCTCCCAAGACCTGGGTTATCACTCTGATCCCCGAGTGACTATTAGGGGGATTAGAGGCATGCTGTTTTCTAACTTGACATTTCTAAAATGTAAGTGCTTACCTTTGAGGCAGTTACGTGGAATTCAGCTATGTTTGTGGAGAGCTGGTCAATACTATCCATAATACCTGAGGCGTGATTCATCCGACCTAAATGTGAGTGTCTGCTTTAGAATAAACTGACTGATGCCTTATGGCTCTATTGACCAGATCTCCAGTAGCTGTAACAGGAATGCAGCCAACAGACACAACCTAATTTAAAGAGATGAATAACACCCCATTTCAGTCTATGCACAGAGATGCCTTTGCAAAAGCTCTCCGGTCTTGACAAAAGCTGACGTGCTGCTGAAGTTGGCAACCGTGGTGCTGAGGTCCTGAGCAGATGCAGGGATCTAAATAGAATGTAATAAAGTTAGTTAATGGGAGACACATTTTGCCAGAACGAACGAAAAATTGGCAAAACAATCTTTGGACTGCTGCAGTCTGCATCACAGAAGTATTTTTCTGTGTAGTATAGGTATTTTTTTTTAATTGTTTGCATCTGGAAATGGGCTTGGCTGTCTCAGAGCATGGCCTAGCAAGGCAGGCTGTCCAGGCACCAGAAGAAATTCAAGAGGGCTTGAAGAGTGAATGATAAGTGGAAAATGTTAATCATTTTGACCATCTGGCTTGTCTGTGCCGAAGTTGCATGGCTTCAAGTGGAATAAGGTCCATCTCTGCTGAGCGCCGATGTGGCTACAGTGTTCTGAAAGCCGGGAGGAAACGCTTACAACAAGCCATGAGACTGTCCTCAGCTGCACAATGTCCCCTCAGATAAAGAGACACAGCTCAGTGGCCTCAGCCATGGGAGCAGGATCTGGTCCTTGGCACTGCCCAGAGCACAGGACAGGCCAGGTCATTCACAGAGGTCTCACAGAGTGAGGTGGCTCCAGCACAGCTGTCCCAGCAGTAATTTCAACAGGGTCTGCAGAGGTTTCCTTCTTCACCTCTGAGTTTACTTCTTCTAGTGCTTATCTTCACCTTACTCCTCTGCTGGAGCCTACTGAGGTTCATTCATATGAAGTATATCACACATTCCTGGAGGCAGGTCATTTTTTAAGCCCACTTTTCTGCTTTGCTCTCCACAAGATTTCACTGATTGCTCTCCAGATCAGATATTGTATATCAGATAAAATAAAACCAACAATTTCTTCCTTCAGGAACTCTCACTCAGTGTGACCCCTACTGCTTCGGTTATGGTCAGCATCCCAACCTATTGCCTGTCTGCCTTTTATCCTATTCTCATTCCCTCCTTCATGCTCCTTTTCCACTCAGAGGACTTTTTTTTTTTAAATGTAGGCCTACTTTTGTTTTAATTTATCAAACCCATTGCTTTCAACCCTGCACATGCTAAATGCAGTACTTAGAGTCAGACTGTGATGATGCCAGACCCTTCCTAACTCCTTCCTTCAGCTCCTTTGACACTGCACTAACCATAATGACCTGTTCCAAACCAGCACTCCACCCTCAGCTCTCTTTGGCATCATCAGCAATATCATCCATGACCCAATTGTCTCATACCTTTTTCCTCATCTGTAACTCTTCTCCATATTTCTCATTTGTTCTCTGAAGTGGTAATTCTGTTCCAGAAATGAAATATTTGTGGCTCTTCTCCTGCCCTATTCATTTACCATGAAGGTACAGCAACAAATCTATTTCAGTAGAGTAGAATATACAGAATATCTGTAAGAATGTAGAGTATATTATTGTATAGAATATGTAACTCAGCTGCAGCAGCTGTGTTTGACCTCAGAAACATTGCTGTGCCTTGAATATTCTATAATTTTTATTTTATTTGTGTGCTTTTCCGAACATTTTTATGCTTCATAAGCCCTGAGTACCTGTGTAACCACTCAATGACCACAAATCACAGAGAGGAAAACTCAGCATACTCCCTTATTCATTGAAGCCATCCTACTACTGATTTGCTTCCTTAGTTCAATATTTATTAATAGGGTTTTTGTCTATCTTCTGGTTTCTGCAAACCCTAGTTAACTGGACCTCCTTTAAACACTGTTTTATTGCCAGGGTATTCAGACAGCTCTGAAAACACCATATTAATTGATATTGTTGAAAATCTGGCATTTTAGTGGTCAGCAACCCTTCCTCCAATTCATCCTTCCAATCTGTCTACAAGGTCATTTTTATACTCTGGAAAACGGAATAGATTTTTTAGTATTCCCATTGTTAAATTGCTCTGACATCAACTGACTCTCGTACCAAATGTGAAGGTATGCAATTATTACCATCCCTCCTTTATCAAGGAGGAAAGAAAGGGCAGCATTCCCAGAGCACTGAGCATGTCCCTCAGGTTGGTCTCCCCAGGCTCTCTGTTCAGAGACAAGCTCCTCCAAAGAGCAATGTTAGAAGAACCTGCTGAGATGAGCCTACTAAGATGAGTCAGATAATTCAGCTGGCTAAATTAGACTCTTCAAATGAGTCAGTGGTAGCACTCCTAATGGCTTCAGAGGATGTATATTCCAGCAATTAGACACAATGTGTAACTGGAGTTCTATATAATTAGCTATACAAATTGCAGCAATATACAATAGGTTGCTATGTCTTAAATAAGCAATGAGTAAGTACAGTGTGACTGGAGCTCAAGGTTATTCTTGTCTTCAATTACCTCCTACAAGAAGCCTGCAGGGCTTTGATTTCCAAAGGCAGATGAAGTTTGTCTTTGTTAAGCTTATTATAACCAGATGACAGTTCTTTAGGCCTGGCTTAGTATTCAACTTATGCACTTCTTTTCTGTCTGCCTTACATATTCCTTGATTATTGAATCTCATTTTGTGCTGTGACATTTCTGTTTTTCTCCCTACACTTCATTTCTATTCTTCTCTGAAATCTTACAAAGATATGATTGACAGGGACCTCCAAAGGGCAAAGCAGGGTGGCATCAGTGTTGGATCAGCTCCCTCGAGGCCTTTGTGCTGCCTTGCTTTGAATATCTCTAAGCATGGAGGCTGAACAGCCTCTCTGGGTCTCCATTGTAATGTTTGTCCACCCTCACTGTAAAGAACTTTTCCCTTATAGCTAATTGGTATTTCTAATTTCCATTTGCTGTACCCTGTATCTGCCAGCTCTTAATGTGGCTTCATCTCATTTTAAAAACTCTCTTTGAGTAGATGAAAATACCAACATTATTCCCCTTAGCCTTCCTTTTTTGCAGCTAAACAAGCTTGGCTTCTGATTCCTCATCTTGTCCATCAAACGCTTTGGTCCCTAACCACCCAAGTGAAGAGCTTGCTTTAGCTCGTGGATAACTTTGTCATCCTGTGGAGCCCAAACTGAACACTGTAGTCTGGATGTGTTCTCTTCACAAGTGGAAAGCAGAGGGGGAAATCCAGTTGCTCAGAGCCTCAGCTGCATTTTTGCCAACACAGCCCTTTGTGCCGTTGGCATTTGTCACTATAAAGCTGTTTGGCACAACCCATGTTCAACTCCTTGTCCCTCAGCACCCCAGATCTCTTCTGCAGGGATGATTCCTAGCCAGCCACTCCTCGGCCTGAGCTGTTGCCTTTAATTATTCCACATGCAGGTCTTTGTTTCTAGGAACAATTTCCAAACCTTGATCTCAAGGTACACCTGAAATTCACAGGTTCTAAGACTGCATGTCAGATCCATCACTAATGGCTGCTGGCAGAGTTCTGATAAAGCAAATGGAACAAATAACATTTATATAGCAAAAGATCTTGATCTTACTTTCTTTTTAATCCAGATATTTTTTCTCTGAATACCCTCCTCAATGGTATAAATATCCAGTCTTAATTTCTATTCTTACCGTGCTTTTAGCTTCAATATTAACTTATGGTAATGACTTAATTTTGACTGGTTTTTAATCTGAGAGGCTTGGTTCAGCTTGCTTCTTTCTTTAACAGGATCTTTATTTCATGCTGCATGTTGTAAATATGCTGATAAATGTGTTAATTGAAATGACTGTCAGATATATTGAAAATGAATCCTTGCAGGAGTCCTACCTAGAGAATGTATTCATAGCTAATTCTACAGCATAGATCTGCACAAGTTAGATTGTTTTTTGCACTATAAAGAAACAGCAATGAATAAGATGTTGTGAAGCACAAAGGCACACATGCACAGGGATGCACACACCAGTGCACGCTCTGAAGGAAATAGTTTAGGTAGATTCATTATAATGGTGCACAGCGTGGGCAGTTTTGTCAGTCAGCTGAGCTCTAATCAATCTGTCTAATGCCTTTCACAATATCATTTCATTAGAGGCCCAAAATAATCATTCGCTCATCTGCTCTTCAGCTGCTGGGTTTGATTTGTGTTCTTTTATTGTGGGAACTAACGTGCATCCCATAAGAGCATTTCCTATTTATTGCTTATGTGCTAAGAATATGTATTGCCTTTTTTTATAGACATTAGAGGGTGAAATCCAGTGGGGGATTTCTACAGAGTATGGTATGTAAAACAGTTAATTTCTTGTACAGTTGAAATGGCTCAAATATTCACTGAGTTATCAACCATCTTCCCCCCATGAACCAGGTTAATTAACATCCTGCAGAAGCCCTTAGGCATTTTTATTACAATTCTTCAGTATTCCACCTTTATTACAATTCTTCAGTATTCCACCTTTATTTAGACCTCAGTTTTCAATGAGCTTAAAGGTAATTTGAATGAAGAAGTGGATAGTGCAAAAATCTGCCTTCCACTTTCAACAGCCTGTGTCCATCTGGAGAGAATGGGAGGGGAGATGTAATCAGAGGGGTGAAAGTTCCCTCAAATACAGAGCATAAAAAGAGCAGAACCATGGAAAAAGCAGTGTCCACTAAGGAACAATGAAATCCTTGGGCCAGTGTGACCAATATTCCTGTTTCCATGTGTTGGTTCCTGTCCTTAATCAATTATCTTTTTCTTCCCCCTAATACTTCCGTAATGTCATTCTCGAATCTTATTCACCTTCATAATGATGTTTACACTTCCCTCTATTTACATGCTGCATTTATTCACATCCAGTTTGTATTTATTTGTTTTCATGTTAATAGCTGTCATTATTCAGGCAACACATTACAGCTGCCTTGCTGAGACACCAGCTTACCTCCCTAAGGGACGTGGGTGTTTTGCATGCCAGACTGACTGAAGCTCTCTCTAACCTCTGTTCAGGATCCTCCACAGGCTGGCTCGCTGTGTCTCAGATCAGAAAAGCTGTCTCAGGAGCTTATCTTAGGCTCTTTGTGGATGAGCGGAACAAAATTACCTTTCTCCATTTGTTTCTCCAGGTCAAATACTGGGCCACAAACCCCATGTTGTCTGAGGGAACATGGCTGACCTAGAAGGAAGAGGAGGAAGCATCTGCAGCTGAATTTTGTCTCTTGTCTTCTGGCTAGAACCCTTGTGAGAAAGAAGCAAGTCTGGGACCAAGGCTTTCATCTGCCTGAGAGAGGTGCTGCAACTCTTATCCTCTAGGAATGATTTTCCACCAATGCGATCTAAAATCTTCACGGATCTTCTATACTCTCTGCTGAAGACGGGCCACTGTGCAAAAAACAAATGTATGATATCTGAATCCGGAAGGATTCTGATTCTTTAGCCTATTTAAAGGGTCTGTGGCAGAACAGTACCACATTCTTTTATCTATTTCCAGTGCCTGTGGGTGTATTTAATGTAATGACTTTTCTAGGTGAAAAATACATGCTGTTTCTGAAACAGGCACTTCTGCTGATTGCAAGGTGGTTGCTCATCAGCTAAAACAAGGTATTTTCCCCACCACTGAATTATCACAGAGTGGTTTCATCACTCCCAGAAGACATAAGGACATCTTTTATACCATCTTGGGTGGAAAAATGGCTAGGATTTGTATTTCCACCTCATCAGTCAGTTGTGTGACCCCAGGCTCCACTGCAGGAGGTGCATTCCTCCTGCTCTCAGCTCTACTCAGTGCAGTTTGAGTTCTCCTAGTGGATTAGTCTCAGAGGCTTTTGGTGTCTCTCTGTCCACCTCTGGATTGCACCTGAGCAACTTAGCTCTCCACAACGAAATGGCAACGCAACTTAGCTACTGACAAGAGCAGGTGGCTGTCCCAGTGCTTGGCCTTAACGTGGGCCTCACATTGTCTCTTAAATATTTTTATTCCTTGATAGTTTTTACTGTCTGGCAGGCTTAGTAGGAACAGTGACACTCCAGTATTTTTTTCTCCTCTAGTAAGTTAGGGTCCCTCGGTAGTATTAGGAGTCCTTCTCTGCCCATCCCAGTCTGAATTCAGTATTCCTGAATGCGGTTACACACTGCATCCCACATAAATTTCAGCAGAGCCCTATATTAATACTTCACTATCTCTCCTGACATAACCAGTCATCTACTACCATCTTTCCTGTCACTTAAATGTCAGGAGAAAAATGTGTTTCCATGAGCAGGTCACCCAAGTCATTTTAGATTATATAACAAGAAGGTAGCCAGCAGATCATAAAAGGTTTTACTAACCTTGGCAATGCTGAACATAACTTGAGTTATTTGCCTGACATGTTGCTCACAAAAAACCTTAAAACTGAATTCTAGATTTTGCTATTTACAGCACCTAATTTTTATTCTCTCAGACATTTTCTCTGGATTTTGACGGAATTCTCTCACTTCCACTTCCTTCCACCTTCTCTGCAGTGGTGACACAAGTTGTCATTTTATGATATCATACATATTTATATACCTACAGAGATTTCTTATTTTATAAGGGCATTGAAGTTGTCCTCTACCCAATTTCAAGGTAATCTGATGACTTTAAGACATGTGGATGTGAAACAATGGTACAGCAGGACTAGGGAAATGATCATCACCCTGTACTCAGCACAGGCAAGGCTGCACCTTGAATAAGTATCCAATTTTGGGCACTTACTGCAAGAAAGACATTAATGGGGTGGAGTGAGTCCAGAGAAGGGCTGAGGAGGGGCCTGGAGCACAAGTCTGATGAGGCGCAGCTGAGGGAGCTGGGGGCGTTTAGCCTGGGAAAGAGGAGGCTCAGGGGAGACCTTATTGCTCTGTACCGCTGCCTGCAAGGAGGGGGTGGGGAGGTAGGGGTCAGTCTCTTCTCTCAGGTAACAAGTGACGGGATAAGAGGAAATGGTTTTATGTCGCACCAGGGAAGATTTAGTTTGGATATTGGGAAAAAAATCTCCTCACAGAAAATGTTATCAAGCACTGAAACAGACTGCCCACAGAAATGTTGGAATCACTGTCCCTGGAAATGTTTAAAAGACATGTAAATGTGACACTTAGGGACATGGTTAAGTGGTGGAGCTGGCCGGGCTGAGTGAACACTTGAACTTGATCTTAGACATCTTTTCCAACCTAAATGATTCNGGAGGTAGGGGTCAGTCTCTTCTCTCAGGTAACAAGTGACGGGATAAGAGGAAATGGTTTTATGTCGCACCAGGGAAGATTTAGTTTGGATATTGGGAAAAAAATCTCCTCACAGAAAATGTTATCAAGCACTGAAACAGACTGCCCACAGAAATGTTGGAATCACTGTCCCTGGAAATGTTTAAAAGACATGTAAATGTGACACTTAGGGACATGGTTAAGTGGTGGAGCTGGCCGGGCTGAGTGAACACTTGAACTTGATCTTAGACATCTTTTCCAACCTAAATGATTCTGTGATTCTATGATGTAAGAGAAATTATTAAAATTCTGTACCAAATGAAGTTATATTACCCCAAGAAAAACCTCAGAATCTTATATTCATACTCATAAGTGTTGCACCCAGCTCTGGGGCCCCCAGCAGAGGAAGAACATCGACCTGTTGGAGCAAGTCCAGAGGAGGCCACCAAAGTGGTTAGAAGGATGGATCNGTTAGAGGGATGGATCACCTCTCCTATGAGGAAAGCCTGAGACAATTGGGATTGCTCAGCCTGGAGAAGAGAAGGCTTCAGGGTGATCCAATTGTAGCCTTTGAGTACGTGAAGGGAGCCTACAAGAAANCAACCTAAATGATTCTGTGATTCTATGATGTAAGAGAAATTATTAAAATTCTGTACCAAATGAAGTTATATTACCCCAAGAAAAACCTCAGAATCTTATATTCATACTCATAAGTGTTGCACCCAGCTCTGGGGCCCCCAGCAGAGGAAGAACATCGACCTGTTGGAGCAAGTCCAGAGGAGGCCACCAAAGTGGTTAGAAGGATGGATCACCTCTCCTATGAGGAAAGCCTGAGACAATTGGGATTGCTCAGCCTGGAGAAGAGAAGGCTTCAGGGTGATCCAATTGTAGCCTTCGAGTACGTGAAGGGAGCCTACAGGAAAGAGGGAGAGAAACTTTTTACAAGGGCATGTGGTGACAGGACAAGCAGGAATGGCTTCAAAGTGAAAGAGGATAGGTTTAGATTAGATATTAGAAAAAAAATCTTTCTGTGAGGGTGGTGAGACACTGGAACAGGTTTCTCAGAGAAGCTGTGGATGCCCCATCCCTGGGAGTGTTCAAGGCCAGGCTGGTTGGAGCTCTGAGCAACTTGGTCTGCTGGAAAGTGTCCCTCCCCATGGCGGGGGAGGGGGGTTTGGAACAAGACAATCTCTAAGGTCCCTTTCAACCCATACCATTCTATGATTTTATGTTAAATGTTGCAGGTTTGGGGCATAGCATCCTGGGCTAAGAGGAGTAGAAATAACCCTGGTTATTGAAGTCATACCATGTCAATGTTTGGTTGTCAGACTGATATCAGATGATTGCTGGTTCTTTGGACTTTGATCTGTGGCCTTCTTGTCTTTTGGTCAGTCTGCTGTTTATATACAACAATGAAAACACAACAAGAAACACTTGAGCATTTATTAAATGATTTAGAAAAACCTACAGACAAACCAGCTGATACCACAAAATTTCATCTCAGGAAGCAAAGGAAAGGTATAAACACTTCAAGTTAACCCCAGTTGCAAAAAGCAGTGAGGGTCTTTAATATTCCTGCTTCAAATCCTTGAGTATTGCCTAAAATGGAATTTTGAAGTCCATGCAACTACATTCACATCAAGCTGGATATTATCAAGTTATTTTTAACTTACTCAAATATTGATATAAAATTTCCAGTTAATGTTTTTCCTTAGTAGAACCTTTTTTTTTTTTTGCCACTCCCACCAAAATGAAACCAAAAAGGTTTCAACCAACAAGGGAAGTTACCATGTTAGGTCTTTTTCTTTCTTTCTTTCTTTCTTTCTTTCTTTCTTTTTTATTTTCAGACTATAATATTTAATGTTCAGTAATATTTATTTAGGCTTTGTTTGTAAAAGGAAGCTGAATTTTTCAGAGCTCAACTCTCACTACTGAGTCAAGAGGGTCCAAAAACAAATAAAGGCTTTTAAATTTTATCAAAAAGGATTATAGTGGGAGCTATTAAAGCATTAGGCACTTTTGAACATGTGACCCCTACACAGGGGATTAAAAACAGTTGTTCTTTTCTGAAAACTTTGTTCATAGCTGCATACTATAGGAGGTCTGGCTTCTCCACTCTTCAGTGATTTCTTGTTCTTTATCCAAAGATAGGATCCTGTTACTGAGGCTGAGACCTGAAAACTCCTGAGAATTGATCCAAGAGTCTAAAACATATTAAATGATTGCATGCCAGAAGGCTATCTGCAAGAATGACTTTCAAATGGAATTCTTGTACAATATCTATGATGCTGCTGAAATCCTTTCTTGGAGGAATAGCAAGGGTTATGTGGTACAGATTGAAACCTGGTAGGAGAGGAAGGGATTATAGGATAGAGTGAACAGCAGCAGGGAGATGGCCATGTCAAAGTTCATATGCAGTATGTGATACCAAGAGTTTACAAGGCACTTCGTTCCCTTTTCTCTCTCAACAAAGCTGTCTAAAATCTGTTTGAAAGGTTTGCCTAGTTTACTGGTTTTGCTACACCACAAATCAATGAAATATTCTTACATATGAATTGATCTCATGCCATGTATGTGTATCTTTACTGTGTCTCCAGTGCAATGCAGCAGGATACACTGGCTATATTCAGCAGTGCCAGGCAGCATCCCTTGACATCATCATATCCATGACTCTGTTATTGTCACTGACATCTCTGAACATTTTGCCTTTTTTTATCGGCCCATGCATATGCAACACGTGACAGGAGAATAAACTCCTTTGAATATGTGTGTTTGTGTGTGTCTGTGTCAAAGATTGCTGCGGGGCAGCCTTCAGAATATAAAGTTTTGTTAATTGCCTAAGGCATTGGAGGGGCATCCCAGTTTGATAAGTCTCCTAGAGAGGGTTTTCAGTGAAAGAAACTGGAATGCAGGCTTGCTTGATTCCCAATGGCACAGAGATATGAGGGAGAATAGATTATATTTCCTATCTTTCCTTCTGAGCACAGTACTTGCATGGTGCACAAGATGAGATATTGATGGTCTAAGGGCATGGCTCTCCCAAGACCATGTTTTTGAAAACCTTATCAGTGCTCTTTCTGGGCTGAATAACTGAGCAACAGAAATTATCATCTAGATATGAACTGGGAGGATAATATGGTAAAATCACCAACTTGAGATATATGCATTTTGAAATAGAAGCATGACAAAGGATAGTCTGATCTATACAGACTGCCATATTCTCAGCTATTCTAGGCAATTTTATTTAGGAGGACAAAGCAGGAGAGATCTTGAATGCAGTTCTGTGTATTTACAAGCATGTTATGCCTGAGCCTGGGAGCAATCAGAGACGGTTTCCAGTCCCATCTTAGCACCCCCAGACCAACCCCTAAGTTTTGAGACTGTCTCTGTCCTTGTCCCATGCTGCTCAGTTTATTCTAATTGATTTACTCAGCTTGTTCAGTTTTCCTAATTGTATTCCTGTGCTGTACTCTCCTACACACACTCACACCTACACAGCTTTCCCATAATACTAGTCACTGAAACACATTAGCCTAGAGCACTGAAACTTTGTGTTAAGTGGATATGTGTACTTTACTCTCCTTCCTTCCTTCCTTCCTTCCTTCCTTCCTTCCTTCCTTCCTTCCTTCCTTCCTTCCTTCCTT